>CAIGRH010130639.1:0-17280 GCA_903798295.1 Fraxinus nigra | reverse complement strand
TATTTTCCATAGAAAATTATACCAATCAAACACACTTAATTACAATTCCTCGTAAAACAAGTTCTAGGTAAATATTTTCCCTGGCATTCGTTTTCTTTCCACCCTATTTTTCATGGTGCAATCAAACGGACCCTAAATAAAATCAAAAATATTTCTGATTTTTAAGAAATACGTGATAAAAATTAAAAAGCAAGTACAGTAGTGAAAAAAGAAAAAGTTTACGTTGTGAAATTTGTTAATGTGGACGGCCATAAATCACTGATATATGTAGTCCCTACCTCCCAAACCTCGATCCACTCAACACACATTCATCCGTTCTACCTCTGCTCCCACTCTCCACTACCTTGTTCTCACACAAAAAAGGGGCCAGAATGCAGATTCAGGGCATGGAACTCCTCAAGATTTCTTTGCTACTTCCACTACTTTGCTACATTTTCTCTTTTGCAGGTAATTTTCTCTCCCTTTCCTTGTTTCAAAGAATTTATGTTGCCATTTGATTTGCATGAAAAATTATTATTCACTTTGTGGTGCATTTTCCAGATGGAGGCTCGATCGGGGTGAACTATGGTAGAATAGCCAACAATTTGCCGTCAGCGGTGAAGGTGGTCGAGCTCATGAAGTCTCAGGGCATCCAGCGGGTGAAGATGTACGACACAGATCTGGCAGTTCTTAAGGCATTGTCGGGGTCTGGAATTAAAGTTGTTGTCAATCTCCCAAATGAGCAACTCTCCAATGCTGCGAAACGTCCTTCTTTCGCCAATGCTTGGGTTCTTCGCAATGTGGTGTCCTACTACCCTTCCACCGCCATTGAAGCTATCGCCATTGGCAATGAAGTGTTCGTCGACACAAACAATACAACCCGGTTCCTCATCTCTGCCATGAAGAATATACATCAAGCTTTGGTCAAGTACAAACTCGATGACACCATTAAGGTGTCTTCTCCGGTTGCTCTAAGTGCATTGCAGAATTCTTATCCTTCCTCAGCAGGGTCCTTCCGGCCAGATTTAATTGAACCGGTGTTTAAACCCATGCTTGAATTCCTGAGACAAACCGGGTCGTCTCTCATGGTGAATATCTATCCATTCTTTGCCTACGAGTCAAATGCTGATGTAATTTCTTTGGATTACGCACTTTTCCGGGAGAATCCCGGGGCGGTTGACGCCAGGAACGGCCTGCGCTACTTCTCGCTTTTCGATGCACAAATCGACGCCGTTTTTGCTGCAATGTCGGCGTTGAAATATGACGACGTCAAGATCACAGTAACAGAAACCGGCTGGCCTTCTAAAGGAGACTCAAACGAGATCGGAGCAAGTATCGAAAACGCCGCTGCGTACAATGGAAACTTGGTCCGGCGAGTTCTCACCGGCGGCGGGACTCCCCTCAGGCCGCACGAAGATCTCACCGTCTACCTCTTCGCTCTCTTCAACGAGAACAAGAAATTCGGACCCACATCTGAACGAAACTTCGGCCTCTTTTACCCTAACGAGAAGAAGGTTTACAACATTCCGTTCACGACGGAGGGTCTTAAGAGTTACAGAGGAGACCGTTCGCCGTCGAGCGGCGGTGAACAGAGAGTGTCAACCGGGGCCTCAAATGGACAGACATGGTGCGTGGCTAGTGCACAGGCGGGGAAAGCTAAGCTACAAGCGGCTCTAGATTATGCTTGTGGGGAAGGAGGTGCTGATTGCCATCCGATCCAGCCAGGGTCTACGTGTTTCGATCCTAACACTCTTGAAGCGCACGCTTCGTTTGCTTTCAATAGTTACTATCAGAAGAAGGGACGTGGCATTGGTACTTGCTATTTTGGTGGGGCCGCCTACACTGTTTCTCAACAGCCCAGTAAGTCCTATTTGTTGCATTTAAATAAATATTAAAAAAAATATTTTAATTAAAATGGGTAAAGGACAAACTTTAGGGAACAGAATTGTGTTGAATCTTGAATCAAACAAAATTTCTGGGCGGAGATGAAACTTTATGGCGCATATTAGGAGTTGTAGGGATGAATTGCTAACATGTGCTGCCGTAAAGAATGACTGAATGGGATCCACCACAACTAGTGGTGGAAACTAGGGTAAATGGGATACCACGTGAAACTTTTCTGAAATTCGACCATTTGGGTGGCCTTGGATTCCTTTCTATCTTTAATATAAACCCTAAATTTGGCAAACATTAACCTTATAACATTAACCTTTCGAGTTAAATTAGGTAACAAGCGATTTTGCCACGCATTTTAATAATTTTATTTGCAAGCGCTCGTTATCGTAGTCGTTCTATATGACATACACACCCGATTAAACAATTTATAAGGCCAAGAATAAATTTATCTGTTATTATTATTATTATTATTATTATTATTATTCAAAGTGAGTTGGAATATTCTTCTGGTGAAATGGAGAAAAAGTTTGTCTCTTTTCAATTCTGATTAAAAAAAGATGTAGAAATTTCTAAAAGATTTGAGGGCATAGAGATGCTGAAGATGCTTTCATTTTTGACTGTCTTTGTCTTTTAGAGTATGGAAAATGCGAATTCCCCACTGGATACTGAAGAAAAGGTAGGCTGGAGCAGGTGGACCGGACCGTCGATGGGCTCTAGTTTTCTTCAAATTATAAATTAGGTGGACCGGACCGTCATGATATGTAGCGGTTGTAACAGATTAGAAATTAGTTTGGACTTGCTTTGTTTCTAATTAACCTATTAAATTATTAATATTTCCCTTTCTCTTTGGAAAAACTATATTAGTATTCACGTTTTAATAATGGATATTCTCTCTTTGTTTATGGAGCAATTTTATCAAGTAATCGAGTTTCATTTCATGTCTCAAATTCTTCAAACTCGTCTCGATTTTTTACATGTAGCCTGTCTCAGAATGCTTTCAGGCAATTGTGAATGATTCTTTGAATGTATTGTGATGATGCCTTGACCATTTGGGATGTGGGAATTAAGAGCGCGTTCGGTATAGTCAAAAATCCAATTAAAATTGAAAATATAGTCGTTATTAGGTCTCACTCGTCTAATAAAAGTCAACAATTATAGTTAGTTTTTTAATTTTAATCTGATTTTAATTTTTACCAAACTAATATAGTCGTTATTAGGTATCACTCGTCTAATAAAAGTCAACAATTATAGTTAGTTTTTTAATTTTAATATGATTTTAATTTTTACCAAACATACTTTAAATTTTTTTACTAATTCAAAACTCCTGTAGGAGCTATATGTCAATTCTTTCACAGCAAGGCTGCTATTCTTTGATGAAAATGTGAAACAACATTCAGAATTTGCTTTTACTTTTCCCATACAGACGCAAATTCTGTTCTAAATGATGATGACATAATAAGAAAGTTTTAGGGGAGAGAGAAATAGGGATTGTTATGCAGCCAGACACTTTTTTTCTTTTTGATCTAAACCGGTTAAATTTCCCTTCTTTTATCTGTTTGGATAGATAATCATTATGAGCTTTTCAGCTAAAATATGGGCATGTTTGGATCGGATTAAAACTTGATTTTAATTGAAGTCAAAGTCAAATAATCAATATTAGCTATATTTTTCATGAGTCTCACACATTTTCTATTACACATTTTTCAAACCATTGCAGAAACTTTCTCTGGGTTTTGAATAAGCAGAAACTTAGTGGTGTATTTTTTCTTTTCTGGAATAAATACGATTGACAGATTCAACATATATTACCTTTTTCTAGTGTATTTATCTGCTTATCCCTTTGAATAGAGTAGGAAAAGAATAAAGATATTTGAGAGCATTAGACGATCATATTCCTTGCTCCACTTGTCTCAAAATTAGCCAACATTTTTCAGTAGTATTTGATGGGATGCAACACTGATATGATACATGTACTGTCCATTGAAGTTTATATTCTTTTACCCAAGTTTAACTAATTGTAAGAAGATTTTACAATTGATTCTTGCATTTTTTTGACACGACTGTTTTGACAATTAGTGTACAAGCAGTCTTTCACCTTATACCTTTGGAGGCATAACTTGCGATCATAACTTGCGATTTACCTCCTTTACCAAGCCTCATGACAAGGCAGGTGAGGGTCGTTAAGGTTGCGGCTCATCCCCCTTTTCTTCTTAATAAGTAGAGAGGCTAAGGAAGAGCCCATCCCAAAGGTTCGATCTATGACCAAATTATCAATTCATTAACTCTAGGACTTTTTTATTTGTATTTGTCTGTTGTGAGTATATATTGATTTTAACTTGTTATAACTCAAGTTTAATCACCATTATTTCCAAAATACATTTTTCACTCTTTTTTTCAACCAAGTATTTTTCAATAAAATAATATTATATGTAAACCCAATTTTTCTTATTTTTTAACAACACATTCTTTATCAATCTACCATTTCAAAATGCATTCTTAGGAAATTATGGAGCTCAAACATGCTCTAATGTATGTTGAATGTTGAATATTTGTGGCAATTGATACCCAATTTACTTTAAAATTTTAGAATTTATTTTACGTCCGTCGAATTGTCCAGCAAAAAAAACATTTAATATAAGAATTCAAAAACGATTTTTAATCTTAAAAATTCAATATCTCCTTATTGGGTTGGATTTTACAGCACATCTATTTTAAATTTCTCTTGGCCCAATATTCATCTTTGGCCTAAGTTTAAATCCATTACCAGCCCAAACCAATTGTCCAAATTCTGGAGCATAAGTTTGTAGGGCTCAATAGTATCAAACCAGAGTCATTTTGAAAGACAATAGTCTTTCTAAAACAATTATGATTAACAATTAATATTTTTAAAAAAATCGACATTATCCCTCTTGTTATATGAACTAAATCAGCCTAAAAAATAATACAATATTTATATATACAGAAAAGGACTAAAATCTTTTTAGGAAAATATGACTGCAATTTTTAGACGATTGTAGTTGTTTTACAAAAATGACTTCAGTTGTTTAAAAAGACTTTAGTCTTTTCGAAAAATTATTGAAGTTGTTTTGAAAGACTTGTAGTTGTTTTACTATGAGTTTGTAATTCAATTGGCTATCTACATTCAATTTTGATAGACTTCGGTTATCACCGTGCTCTCCACCATACACTATTCGCTCTAGCTATTTTAAAAGAGCCATGCTAGCGGTACATCGGGGTGTACATCACGGTGTACACCCCCTCACTGGAATATAATATTCGAGTGGGCCCCGATGTAGACCTTGATGTACACTTTTTGATGTACATCTAGCATTTTTCATTTTAAAATAAGGACTATAGACGACTACAGTCATTTCCTCCATGATCATTTTTTCGAAAAGACGAGTCGTATGAAATGACTCGTTTAAAAATACTCCAGTCTTTTCGAACAATAACTCAAGTTGTTAGAAAATACTTGTAGTTGTTTTTTTTTTTTTTAATGAATTTGTTTAATTTGGTATCTATTTCTTCAACATTCAACATATTTCGTTTAAAAATGTATAAGAAGGAAAACTTCATTTTAATGATACATTGCTTAAGTATATACTATATTTGATTTTCAAGTATACGATTTATAATTTATTTGAATAAATTAAGTCATCATGTATAATAAAAGACGAGATGTCAATCAAACATGCAACTTTATAAATAGGGTTTAATTTCAACCTATTTCGGCAAGTTCATGCATAATGATACTAATAAAACTTCCAGCCTTTTAAAGCGTATTTGATTTCAATATATTTCGTTTAAAATGCATTGGAAGATAAAATTCGTTTTCATTGTGCTCCACTACACACTGTTCAAATATACCATATTCGATTTTAAGTACATGATCTACAATTAATTTTGAATAAGTTAAACCATTACATAAATAAAATGCAAGATTTCATTCAAACTCGAAAATGAAAAATGAAAAACGACTGAAGTCATTCAAACTCGAAAGTGATAAATGAAAAATGACTGAAGTCATTTTTTTAATAAAATGTCCCCAATCGTGATCTAAATGAATATTATGTTTACCGTGGGTTGGCCACGACTATGCTAATCATGACTAGGGGGGCTTTTATGAAGTTCGTTTTTCTCATAGAACGACTTGAGTCGTTTCTCGTTATTCAATTTTTTTTTTCGAAAACTAGTCTTATGCCCGTGCAATGCACGGACTGTGTTATTTTTAAGGCAATGTTGGCTTGTCGAATATTAATAGAATTATTCTCAAAGTTCAGTAAGTTTTCACCTAAATCTTTATTATTTAGACATACAATAGGTAAATAAAATTCATGGCTCAATTCATTTTAAATAACATACTCTTAAACGTCATCGTACCTATGTGAGATTCTTTTAGGGATGGAGGTTTTCATGGTACATAAAGTAAGGTACATATTGGGTATTTTAGTCATAGAAATTGATAACATGTAAAACCACACTTTAATATGAACATGTTAGATATACACAACCAAAATAAGTCGGTCAAGGAAGCTTTTGGATATTGAAGTGGTGATGCCAATTCAATGGGTCTCTCCGTGTCAGAGAAAGAAAGTTGTTGATATGTTCCTAAACTTGAATTTAGGGTGTTCGAACTTATTTAGCACTCCTATAGATCCATTTGTCTTGAGGTAATCAAGGTGCATTACACGATAACCCTGGAAGATATATATGATCAGTTGGAAAGTTAAACTATCTCGGAGTCACATGACCAAATATCTTTTTTGTGTGGTTAGTCAGTTTTTTTACTTTTCCAAGAATGGTCAATGATGCTATGGTGTATGTTTTTAAGTATCTCAAAAGTGCACTGATGCCAATTAGGCTACATCTCCATTTGATAGAAGGTAAACAGCAGGATACTATGTATTCACCTGCAGTAAAGAACTATCTTCAGAAAAATAAGCAGAAGAATGCAATCCCCGAGGTGATTAAAAGGTCTGAAGTATCAAGCAAAAGCTCATGCTACTTGTAATTTTGTTTGGTTAAAAAATTTGTCACTAGAGTTGGGATATGTATATTCTGCCTTCGTTTATAAACTTTCAATTGAGTATTTCTCTTATAACATTTATTCATGCAACAAATGTAAATTCTACATACCAGTTAGCTGATCTAATAATCAAGCCATTGAGTCATCAGTAGGGTTGTAACAAGTTGAAAATATATTATACATGTTCCACCTTGAGATAGAGTCTTAAAGGATACAATAGACCTTGCTCGTGCTTGATTAAGTATTAATTGTGGTAACGAATCCTAGTTCCTTCTCCTAACAGATTTTATTTATTTGATATTACGGACAAATAGTAACCTGAATTTAGCAAAATGTTTCTCTTTAGCAACTTCAATTGTAGCAGAAAATCATTAGTTTGGAGAGAATATATTTTTTCATATTTGTTTATTGTTGTTATGCAAATGGGGGTTGATTAAAAAAATAAACAAATTATGAAAAAATATATTTGCTCCAAACTATTGATTTTCTGCTATAATTGAAGTTGCTAAAGATAAACATTTTGCTAAATTCAGGTTACAGCTTGTCTGCAATATCAAATAAATAAATTCCATTCTTCATCCACTTTAATCAAAGTAGAAAAAAGGAATTTGGTGTTATTGGTGAGAGCCATATTTCTTTTCGAAATAAAAAGCTTAACATTTTCTTCAGAACAACAGAAGTCTTTATTTTCTTTTAAAAAAATTTCGTGCACCACAATATTTACTATCAATACGTCTTGGTAATACATATGAAGTACTTGGTACATTTAATACGTTCGAACTTTCTTGTAATTCAGAATTTAGACTATCAACTGTTCTTTGGTTTGACGTTGAAGCTTCAGAATCATGATATATGGTAGATTCATACATTTCAACAAAACGTAAATTATTCTCTCCATATGACGTACATACTACTCCTCTTTCGAAGATCATTGCGCTCAATTACCAATCGATAATACCGTCGCTTTATCTTTGATTATGTTGTTGACGAATAAGTTGGTAGTTTGAATGTTAGCTAAATCAACATCTCCATCACCAGATAGTACAAAAATATCTATCACAACACTAACAATTTTTGTAGAATAGTTGTAGCTGCAGAAAGTAAAATTATTAGAAAGAAATAATCTTACATATGTTGAAACATACATACAATAAAACTAAAGTTTACAATATCAAAATTTGTGNTCTCTCCATATGACGTACATACTACTCCTCTTTCGAAGATCATTGCGCTCAATTACCAATCGATAATACCGTCGCTTTATCTTTGATTATGTTGTTGACGAATAAGTTGGTAGTTTGAATGTTAGCTAAATCAACATCTCCATCACCAGATAGTACAAAAATATCTATCACAACACTAACAATTTTTGTAGAATAGTTGTAGCTGCAGAAAGTAAAATTATTAGAAAGAAATAATCTTACATATGTTAAAACATACATACAATAAAACTAAAGTTTACAATATCAAAATTTGTGAACAATGACTGAAGATATAGTTTAAAAGGAAAAAAAAAATAGTGTTCATAAACAACATAGAGAAAGCTCAAGAACCAACAACTTATTACAAATTTTACAAGTTATTATAAATAAATGATCAAAATAAGCGTATTGCATAAACCTATAAATAGAAACCTGGATAGTTTAATTGGAGGAACTTAGGACATTCTGAAAAATTGAGAGAAAAGGCTGAAAGGAAGTTGAATGAAGAGAATGTGTGAATGAAAAGAGAGAAAGCAAAATGTCATTTACATTTTGCTATTGCTTCTTCTCTACGAAACGAGAAAATACCTCTGAAGTAGTATAAAAATTGGACACTGGTAATATTTGCTTTCAAGGTGCAAAAGAAAGAAAGAGAGGAGAAACTTGAAGGGAGGTAATTAGCTTTATGTGATCTCTAGTTTCTTCTCTCTCTCTCTCTTGCCTTCTCTCGTTTTTGTCTTTTGCTCTTGCTCTTGCTTTTTTTTTTTCACCACAAGACTACATATAAGTCAAATTTTTAGATAAATAATTTGCGCAAGTCAACAATAGAAGCAATAAAGTAGACACATTTATTTCAGTTGTCTGCATGATCAGTAAAAATAATTAAGCCTCTTTTGAGTAAACAGGATAAATCCAGTTCAACCACAATATGAAACCTATTTAGTGTGAAAGCTCGGTTTCAAGGTAAATCGTAATGTTGGCATCCTCTCTATTAAGGTAAATGAGGATATGGAAAATGTAGTCAAGATTTATTGAAAATTCAATGTGAACATCAATGGAAAGTAAGATAAACAATATAATTGCAATTGAAGACTCTTACTTGAAGTTATATGAGAATCAACAATACAAACCTTGATTGATATAACGACATGGCCTCCAAGTATTAAAAATTATGAGGCATTTAGTGCTAAAATTCTCATATGCAAGTATGAAAGAATAAATCAAGAATACATCGAGCAATCTTATCCAAGAATAACAAAAATATTGTCTTCCAATAACCAATCTCATATATCACCATGTAAAGGAGAAGCTTCATTTTCGTATACATACACAAAAACAAAGAATAAGACTAAACTGAATCACTTATCCTACAAATCAGGCCGAGTGACATTAGAAAAAAATCTCGTTCTCCATGAGTACAAACACTGTAAAAGGAAATTTTATATTTCACAATCATTCGTTTAGCAAAATATCCCATTGACAAACTTTTTCAATTCTAGAAAATTAAAAGAATTGAAATATATCAAAAAAATGAATTCATCCACTTCAAAATTCAAAATTTATTTTTTGCCCCAATTATTTTAGCTTTGAATTGAGCCATATAGTACGATTCAATTTTTACCACTTAAACTACTTAACTACGGAGAACAATTAAGTAAGCTGGATGGGCAAATTACAACATGGAAATTTGGAGGAAACAATCTATAATAAATACAAAAACCAAAGATTACCCAAAAGTAGTTCTGCTACTACAACAGTAAATTAAGCCAACTAAAAATATATAATTCTACACACACGGTGAGAAGAAAAGAGATGATCAAGAATCGATACATAAAGAAATTGTTGGAAAACAGGAAGAATCATAAACTAAATTATGAAATAACTCTAAACTGAAGCAAATATCATATCAAATCAACATACTTGATGTCACCAGTGTTCCATTTTTGTAAGATTCTGGTTCTTTGATAAACCTTTAGATAAGTTAAAATACAACCACACCAGCCGTCAATACCATTAGCTAAAAAAAGAGATTCTACAGACATAAAAAGGGAAAGAAACAATCACTTTAAAATAGACAAGATTTGAATATAACTCATCACAAATCGACAGATAAGAAAATATTTTCTAAAAAATAAAGAACCCTAAATCGAAGATAGAGATAACTTTAAAATAAAAATATATAAAATCGACATACCTGAGGACGCCCTATGTATGTGGAAATTTTTACGTCAATTGAAATTTTTTTAGAAAAGGTTCAAACACAAAAAGAGAAGACAATTAGCTGTTTAATAGTAAATCGAAAGCAACTAATGAAGCTCTTACCGACGGCACGTACGAGAGTCTAAATCTGCATAAGAAAAGCAAAGAGCAAAGGAGAGAGTCCACTGTAGGTAGGGTTTGTGTTCGAAGAAGCAGGAATAGAATTAAGTTTAGAATTGGCTACAAATAGTAAATGGTTGCTTCTATTTTTTATTTTTCCTTTATTTAAGAGGAAGTCAGAGGCATAAAAAAGTTAACAATGATGGGTACGAGAAAAGTCCATATTACCCTTTTTTGTTGTAAAGCTTCAAGAAGGAATAGTGGATGATGAATATGAATATGATGGAAATAAAAAAGCTTCATAAATAAACAACAAATGATGGATTGCCTCTTTTAAGATACAATGGTGGGTACGAGAAAACCCATATTACCTTTTTTGTTGTAGAGCTTCAAAAATAAATAGTGAATGATGAATATGGATAAGATGGAAATAAAAAAAAAAATCTTCATAGATGAATAGTAAATGGTGGAGTTAATTGTTTCAACGCTCACCAAAGTTTGGGTAGTGTCACGTTTTACTCACTGTACTTTAACTTGCACCATATCACTCACCGAACTTTAAACCGTTGCATTCCACTGCTCACCATGTTCCTCCCGTCACTAACAGCTGCACACGTGGAGGATGTAATTGACACGTGGCCGTTAAATTCCACATCATGTATTGTAATTCTCACCAAATATAAAAAAAATTGTAACTGTATATTCATCTCTCCCATACCATTTATTCCTTCAATCTCCCCAACTGTTAACCTTAACCCCAAATCCATCTCTTCAAATCTAAATCCTAAATTCAAATTTGCAGACAACCTTAATCCCTAAATCAAGAATCCATCAATTTTGATGGCCAAACCGTCACCACGAACCTTGGATTTGTGAAGGGTGTATTGAAACCATTGACATGGATACAAGAAATAGAGGTAATTCGATTTTTTTCCTAACTATAGCACATTACCGACTCATTGTCTATCTAAAGGTGAAAATGAGACCTTTTTACATATATTAATTAAGTTCTTGGGTTGTGGAGATTTAAACTCGAAGTCTATTGGGAAAAAAGGTTCACCAAATTTTTTGGAGTAAAAAGTTTTGCATATGGTTCTCTGTAATGTTATGAAAAAATATATGCAGTTCACTTTGAGATACATTGTGAGATGTTGTGTACTATTATACATATGGCTTCAAAAAGATGGTTTCTAGAAAAACAAATTGTTGTATTTGTTGGGTGCTCATTTATTTTTTATCTTTCAGTATTGTAATAGTGCATTAGTTTTCATAAGATTTGTCCAGTAACCTGGAAGCTGTAATGGGACATTTTTATCTTCCAAACCTTTTCCAAGTGCTTGTAATGATACATTATAAAGTTGAAAGATACATTTGCATATTATTAGATTCTCCATTTACCATATGTAACGATGTCAAAATTGTGCTTTAAAATTTAGGCATGTGCACATTATTAGATTCTATATTTATCACATTTTTTGTTGTATAGGAAAGAACAAGGGAATTTGCTACAACTGTAGACATCCAGGCCACAAACTGTGGGACTGCCCAAAAAAGCAATGATGTCGAAATTGTTCTTTAGGCTTTCTAAGGTGGTTGGAAGTAGAACAAAAAGATTGAAAACATTGGAAAGTTATTCATTTGTCGCAATAATGATTGCATGTTTTTCATGTGGAGTAAGGTTTCGCCCGAGATATCAATACAAATGAAGGTCAGTACAGAAAGATGAACGTGGATCAAGATGCATTTGTTTGAGAAAATAAAATTGATACCTCCAACTGGCGAGCCATCGAGTATGTTGGAACATTGCTCTAGAATTACCGAACAAAAGGGCATCGAGATAACCCTCAACATAACCATGCACAAGGGAAAAAGAGATATTGGAGAGAATGAAAAACTAAAGTGAAGAGAATCATGAATCTATACTACCTTCGTACTTGACGAGAATCACTAGTTTTTAATTTCATGGTCATGAAATATGTAGTATACTTCAAGTTGAATGGTTGTTATGTGTGTTCTTCATGTAACCATTTTAGTTGTAATATCGGATGTTTGTACTAAATGTTGTTGGTATAATGTTGTCTGATGGTTTCAAAATGAATCACATGATATTTCATCAATTGTCACTTATCTTCTTTACATTCTGGAGATTGATAAAACAAAATCCAGCAACTTACACTTCTCCCGAAACCCATCAAACTAAAGATGCTAATATAAACAACAACTAACAACTTAAACTTCATTAAAAGAATCAACTGATATAAAAACAGCCTCCATCACACTTAGTTACATATAAATTTCTGAGGCACCATCCATCAACCAAAAACTGCCTCCATCATATTTAGTTACATATACGTGCAAGTGAAATCATCAAAAACAAAAAAAAATCAGAGGTTGAATGTTGTATTCAGTTACACTGTACAGCCTCTATCAACCAAAAACAGCCTATATAAACCAGTTTCTGAATCATCATCCATCAACTAAATTTCGCGCGCCCACACACACACACACACACACACAAGTTAAATCATCAAAAACAAAAAACAGAGGCTGCATGTTGGTTGTCCGTCTTCAATTGATTTTGCCTTCAAGATGCATGTCTACGTCTATTCCAGTCTGCCCTTGTTGTCCTACAACTTGAAGCATTTGTTAGTGAGTTCATCATCTCTCTACCTCTTTATCTTAAATACAACAATTAGATTTACACACAAGTACAATAAATTGAGAATGGAAGCACTTAACATGTCTCCTGCTGTCCATATCAAGTGGCCTTCTAGAGTCTACTGCCTCCAAAGGTTCCTCAATCTAGTTCTGCAAAATAAGATTTAATTACTCCGTCGCTTATTAGATTAAAAACAACAATTAAATAGAATTCAAATAAGTACTCACTGGAGAAGTTGCATTTGGCATGCTGTGATATCTTTTATTGTGACAATGTAATCCACATATTGAGCATGTCATCGACAACTTTCATTTTCTCCTAACAATAGATTTTTCCCGCGAGTGTCCTATCACATCTTCCTCCGCTTGTCTCCTCCTTTTCTGTTGCTTACTTCCCCATTGTGGAACATACCATGAAGGTGGCATAATGGGAAGAGTGTCCAACTGAGGCCACAATTTTTCCCCGTTTATCGAATTTATAATGTGATCATAGCACATCAAATATGTATCAACTGTATAGCAAAGTTGTCCACACAGTCCTCGGGTTCATAATTCATTTCTACACTCCTGCAAAACAGTCCTCCGGGTACTGAAATAAAGTAATTCAAAGATGACCCAATATTTTAATTCTCCCAGTTGGGGGTGTCTATTCAGAATAAAGCAAATTTCATCTTATTTTTTTACCTTCTATTTAGCTATTAATTTTAATAATTACCTTGTTGCTCAATGGTTATTAATATATTTGTTTAGGATTGGAATTTAAAACTTGAACTACCAAAAATGTTAGTTAAAAATTCTAGGCAGCATGCTATCCATTTTTTAATACTATGTGTGAAATTTTTTAGGAGAATCCACAGAATTCCAATATTATCTACCGTATTTTTTTTAACTAATTGTATTCTCCTAAAATTCGACGTTGTCCGCACAAATTGGAGAAAATTATTCTCAAGTACCTTCATGCGATCCTGTCATATACAAATATTTGATAATCAAACACTATGACTCCTGGGTGGTAGCGTTGATGAGGTACGTTCGTGGGTCGAGTAAAAAATCTTGTTGAGTTAGGGTTCTTCAATTTTAGGGAAGATTTTGCTTTCATAAATATAATGGAACGAAATCATGTTTCATATATTTATCAATACCTCAGCAATTCTAACTTGGCAACAAATTTGTGTTTTTAGTATGACACGGTGGCATTTAACGACCACGTGTCAATTTCATCTTCCACGTGTGCGTGTGTTAGTGACGGGAGTAACATGGTGAGTAAAGAAGTGCAACTGTGTAAAGTTCAATTAGTGATGGAGTGCAAGTTAAAGTATAGTGAGTGAAACGTGACATTATCTAAAGTTTGGTGAACATTGAAACAATTAACTCATAAATGGTGCCACTGAAGATAGTAGAGATATTTAAAAAGGGTATTATAGTCATTTGGACAAGGCATTTGAGTCGGTGCCTCGGTGGCTTGGGTGGATATTTGTTTTCCTGTTCGTTTCTTGGGGAGGGAAGAGAAGGCATAGAGAGGGAGAGAGGGATAGAGAAACTCAACGGTACGATGGTGAAAAACGGTGTTATAACAGAAGAGCAGCAGAGGCACATCGCTGATAACATAAACGACGTTGTTAACAACCATTCGAAGTCTGGGGAATCTACTCCCCCTAACGATCATCCCGTCCGCGTTTACGCTGATGGGATCTACGATCTCTTCCATTTCGGTCATGCTCGCTCCCTTGAACAAGCCAAAAAGTCGTAAGTTTGTGCATTTAATTCATACCGTGCTTAATTATTACGTGAACTTTTTCAGCGATTGCCTTTGAGTTTGATTCGTGCTTTTTATTCATTTCAAATTAAAGTTGAACTAATCTTTTAGCATAAGTTGAATATTATGTACACGTATTGAAACTGGAAGCAAACTCACGAATGGAGGGAAAAATTATTTTCATTACTTGAAAATACCATCTTACATCAACAAGTTAAATAACACATGAAGTAAAAATAGGCGGGAAAACTAACAACAATAATACAGCTGGCGTAACTAATTACCAGCTGGAAAGGAGGGAAAAAGAGTTAACTATACAAACTAATTTTCTAGTTACATCAAAGTTCTAATACTCCCCCTCAAGAGGTGCAGTAAATGTCTTTCATGCACATCCTGGACAGCAAATGATTTAAAGACGAACGAGGCAATGGCTTGGTGAATAGGTCCGCAAGTTGATGTTGTGAACGAACAGGAAGCAACTTGATAACCCCAGAATTAATTGTCACGTATGAAGTGACAACCAACCTCGATATGTTTGGTTCTCTCGTGAAATACAGGATTGGTGGAAATCTGAATGGCTGCCTGATTGTCACAAAAAAGTGTGGCTGGGTTAGTGGTATGAGTTTGGAAGTCATTCAATAATTGCTTGATCCATATGATTTCACTCACAGTTGAAGCAAGTGCCCTGTACTCCGCTTCTGCTGAAGATCGAGAGATAGTAGGCTGTTTCTTAGATTTCTATGAAACCATCGAGTTGCCAACAAAAATACAAAACTCAGTAGTTGATTTTCGAGTATCAATACAAGATCCCCAGTCAGCATCTGAAAATGCTCTAATAGTAATGCCATCACTTGACCCTATCTGCGATGGGAATAAGAGGTCTTGGATGACCCTTTAAGTACCTCATGAGATGATGAACTGCCTTTAAATGTGGCATTCTTGGCTGAGAAACATACTGACTTAACTTGTGCACAACAAAAGTTATATCAGGACGAGATAATGTCAAGTATAAAAGTTTCCCAATTAATCTTCTGTAATGTGATGCATCAGGAAGCAAATCTCCTTCATGTTGACTGAGAACCAATTTATTATCCATTGGACTACTAACAGGCTTGCAATCCAAGTAATTAGCATCCTCAAGAAGTTACATCATGTATTGCCTCTGTGATATGACAATCCCAGATGATGATCTTGCAATTTCAATACCCAAAAAATACTTCAAATTACCCAGATCTTTGAGTTGAATTGAGAGTGCAGGAAATTTTTTAATGAATTTATCACTTCCATGTATGATCCGGATATTACAATATCATCCACATAAACTAATAAAGCCACAAAACTTTAGTGAACAGAGAATAGTCTGCCTTTGACCGGGTAAATCCATGTTGTATAAGAGAACGAGTAAATTTCGAATTCCATTGTCTTGAAGCCTATTTTAGGCCGTATATAGATTTATGTAACCTGCATACCATCTTCTCCCCCTGTTTTGATGGTCTAAGTAAATCATAACCCAATGGAAGATCCATGTATACCTCCTCAAACAAGTCCCCATTCAAAAAAGCATTATTCACATCTAGTTGAGCCAAAGACCAGCCATAGTGAGCTGCTAGAGTAAGCATCAATTTTATTGTAACCGCCTTGGCTACAAGTGAGAATGTATCAAAATAATCGAGCCCTTCTTGCTGGGTGTATCCCTTGGCAACAAGTCGTGCTTTATGTCTTTCAAGTGACCCATCAGATTTGAGCTTATTCTTAAAAATCCATCTACAGCCTACAGTATGTTTCCCAAGTGGCAATTTCACAATGGACCAAGTGTGATTATCTTCCATGGCTTGTAATTCAAGTTTCATGGCTTCACACCATTGAGGAAATTTTACTGCTTGATGGAAAAATTGAGGTTCAAACTGAGATGAAACAGATAAGACATAGTGTTTGTGAGAGTTAGACAGATTTTCATACGAGACAAAGTTGCTTATGTGATATAGAGAATGAAAAGAATCTTGATCATGATGAGATAACAGATTACAATGATAATCATGTAGGTACTTTGGAGGTCTGAAAGATCTTGTAGATTTTCTAACTTCAAGAGTAGATGTCCTAGCAGGTTCTGATTGGTTGGGTGATTCAGTAATATGTGTATCAGTGGGTGGAGATAAGACATCAGTGTCTTGAGTACTTTGTTCTTGATGATTATGAGTAGGAGAGGGAAAAAGAGGTGGAGATAAATTGGGAGAAGGTAGTACTAGATCAGGAAAAGGATCTAGCAATTGATCAAATTGTACTATAGTATGAAAAGGAAAGGTCTCTTCATGAAAAATAACATCTTTGGAAATGAAAATTTGCCTTGAGGCAACATCAAGAAGCTTAAACCCTTTGACTCCTGAAGGATATCCTAAGAAAACACTTAATCTGGCACGAGGCTGGAATTTATTTCTATGTGCAAT
>CAIGRH010130627.1:5219-16492 GCA_903798295.1 Fraxinus nigra | reverse complement strand
GAAAATTGTTGATCTATGATTTATTTTATCCTTGATGTTTTGATCTTAACAAACAAGATTAATATTGTTTTTAACAATTGATTTTGAGTGATGATAGTTCAATGTTAAAATCAATCAAACATTGTCAAAACCAACACATCATAAATTGGACTCGAAATAAAGATCAAAGTAAAAATTAAGCATTCAAGTCAAATCATTCAAGACGAGAGCTTAAAAGATCAAAATAAAGACTATCAAATCGGGCTCATGAAGAAGGTCAAGATCAAAGTCAAGTATTAAAGTCAAACGACAAGAAAGATCAAGATCAAGAGTTNGATTAATATTGTTTCTAACAATTGATTTTGAGTGATGATAATTCAATGTTAAAATCAATCAAACATTGTCAAAACCAACACATCATAAATTGGACTCGAAATAAAGATCAAAGTAAAAATTAAGCATTCAAGTCAAATCATTCAAGACGAGAGCTTAAAAGATCAAAATAAAGACTATCAAATCGGGCTCATGAAGAAGGTCAAGATCAAAGTCAAGTATTAAAGTCAAACGACAAGAAAGATCAAGATCAAGAGTTTAAGAGCCAAATATGAAAGAAACTTCGAAGTAAGATCAGTGCTTTCGAAATCATATGTAAATGTATAACACTTTGAGCTTTATTATTAAATGACAATTGTTTAAAAATCATTTTGTTCAAGAAGAGTTATTTTCTTCTCACTTTCATAAAATATTTTTAATAAAACGTAAGACTAATTTTTCAAAGTGATGCTTGAATTTAGTTCATATCTTTTTTTTAAAAAAAAATTCAACGATCAACCGGAGGTCCGAATGGACAAACCGTTTGATTTGTCATAAATACTTTTGTCAATCCAGACGTTCGGGTGGATGAACCAGACATTCGGTTCATTCCCAACAGAAAGTTTTTTACCATTCTGACCGCAACGGCTAGTTGGTCATCCAGATGAGTGGTAGACGTTCGATTGGACATAATTTTTTGCATTTTGATTGCTATAAATACCACTTCACTTTGCATTCCTTATAACAACTAGAAGAATGCTTTCTTGGGAAATATATTTGAAAAATCTTTTTTAAGTTTATATTTTTACATTCATTTCATTTATTTTTTCATAGCAAAAATTTTGATTGTTAAATCAACTTTTTGAATCAGTTTTCTCATCAAAGTTTTTCATGTCTCTTTTTGAAGAAGATCTTTACACTTATTTTGCATAAACATTTCTACTTTTCCATATTTTAAACTTTGATTGATTTAATCAAATTTGAAAAATTATCATATTCATCGAAGTTTTTAATTTCTCTTTTTGTACTTAATTTATCACAAATTTTTTATTGAAAGAGGGATATATTTTTGAGGAAGATTTTTGCATTTGCATTGCATAAACTTTTCTTCTTATTCATATTGAAACTTTGATTGATTGAACTAAACTTGTAAAATCACAATATTTATCAAAGTTTTTCATTTCTCTCTTTGTACTCAATTTATTACAATCATCCATGAAAAGAGAGATACTTCTTGAGAAGATTTTTGAATCTACATTATATTTATTTCTTCATCTTCTTATTAAAAAACTTTGATTGATTGAATCTAATTTGTGTTCATCTAGGGTAATTGGCGCAAAAAGTCCCTACCTAGGACGGTTATTGTGGAAAAAGTCACTACGTTCGATTTTATGGTGCAGCACGTCACTTTTGAGAGGATTTTTGAACCTACATTGTATTTAATTCTCCATCTTCTCATTAAAACACTTTGGTTTATTGAATCTAATTTTTTACTATTATATTCATCAAAGTTTTTTTCTAACACTTGAGCTATTATTTATTACTATTCATTGCAGTGTTAGCATCTATTAGTATTTAATTTGTTTGTATTATTTATCAAGAGAGGAATTTTATTGTAAAATCACTTTGATAATGTGTGGGTCAGGTGTGAGTCACATTGAGGTCCTGTTAAAGCTCAATAGTGGGTCGTATTAAGGTCCCGTAAAGCTCAATGTTGTATAAGAATCGATGCTCTTTATTTGTAAGTCATCGGAAGCGTTGTAAAAGAATGGATTACACCATAAGTCAATCAACATAGTAAAAATGCCATACTTGTACTAGAGAGCTTGGCATCGGAGGACGTAGATCATTACTTTGGATCGAACATCCACAATTATATCTTTTGCATCATCTCTTCTTTTTACTTATTGCTTTCATATTTGTACTTATTATTTAAATTAATCTATTTAGTCTTTACTTTCTTGAATTTAGATTAAATCTTCGAAAAAGTTTTAAAACAAATTCACCTCCTCTTGGTTAATTATTCTTGGGCTATCACTTTTCCCTTGATTGCATTGATATCGCTTATGATGGCTACATTATTATCTTATTTGATGGATTCCACTCTTCCTTCGGAGTTATTTTACTTTCGGTGTCGACATTCATTTGCATAATATTTGGGTTTCTCATATACAAAGCAACCTCTCTTGGACTTCTTCTTAAACTTGTTAAAGCTTTTAGAAGGTTTTCTCTTGTTGGGTTTATTTGAAGGTTTGGTCTTCTCCACAACATTAGCTTTTGAAGTGATTTCATAAAATTGTCATTCTTATCTCTTGCCATTGATTCTTCTTCAATTCAAAGATGTTTTTGCACTTGTTTCAAATAATAATCTTCAGAACTATACATTATTTTCTTTCAATATCCTTTCCAAGTCCTTGGGAGTTTCGCAACGATTGCTCCTACTTGGAAAGATTCTGAAATTTCAATTTTGACCACTTTCAACTTGCTGACAAGAACTTGTAACTCATGTACTTTAGGAAGGAGGGGAATATTATCAAGGAATTTTACGTCAAAATACCTTGATATTAGGAATTTCTTAGTACCTTCTTGTTCGAATTTATACTTTTTTTTTCCAACACATCCCATATTTTTTTGTCGATAATGTATTCGTGTAGAGATCATATAATCGGGGCATATGAATTCATCATCTTGATGCTTTTGTCTATCCATTCGTTTGGCTTCGGTATTTTCATTCGTTGGATCTGCAAGTAATGCCAATGCGTCAAAATGTAGAAGATTTTCAATTTCGTGAGGAAATTCAACTTGTCTTGCCATCTTGTAAAATTTGTCCCATCAAATAGATCTAGACGGACAAAATCTTGATTCATCAATTTGATCGTCGTCATCATAGTTTCGTTGGCATTGTTGAATAAATAATGTTTCCATACAAAAGGGATGGAGAAGAAACCAAGAAAAAGTAACAAGAAAATCAAAATAATGGATGAAGGCTTAAACACGTAATCGTTGTTCTCAAATAATATTTGCCTCGTCTCAGATTGAATTTGATGCTTAAAGGGATTATTGAAAAATATTTTGCATGATTTATCGAGTCTTAAAAAGGAATAAATACTTAAGTACTGGTGAAATTTCTTCAAAACTTAAGAACAAAAAATAAAATTTTGACTATGAATAAAAGAGGTTTTGATCTTTCTTGTGAAATATAATTTATCTCAAATAGTTTTTTTTATAAATTTTTTTATTGATCATCTATCACCTATTTATAGGCCTCAAACAACACTACACAAAATTATGCCAAAATATAATGAAAAATGGCAATTTTCCAATTGTAAAATACATCAGATTTCAAGTTAAAAATCAGCCAACAGCTTGTCTTTAACTCTATGCAACCGCATAGAACAAACCTATGCGGCTGCATAGGTTGTTCACTGGCAGGGCGTATAAGCCCTGCAAGCCCACATGTGTCTGGATTCATACAATGCCTATGCGGTCGCATAGGTTAAAATTTTGGCCATAAATTCCTTTTTTTATTCCACAAACTTTTTATTGATTTTGAACAATGCTTTCAATATAAATAAGTATGAAATATTTAGTTCTTTATAGTTATTTGAAAACCTTCTTTACTAGCACCCAATGCTCTAGCCCCGATTGGAAGAAAATCTTCCTAACACGCTGATTGCAAAAGCAATTTGAGGCTTGGCACAAACTTGAGAATACATCAAGTTTCTAACAATGCTAGCATAAAGCACATTTTTCACGTGTTGGTGCTCTATTTCATTTTTGGGACAATTTTTCTTACTAGGTAATTCTCCTTTAGTTATAAGAACCTCCCAAGGTCTGCAACATTGCATATTAAATTGTTTGAGAATATGATCTATATATGATCTTTGATAAAGTCCCAACAAACTCTATAGCCTATTCCTGTGAATTTCAATATCAAGTACAAAAGATGCTTCACGAAGATCTTTCATTTCCAAAGTCTCTAAAAGCAATTGCAAAGTATCATGAAGCAAATTAAAGTCATTACTAGCAAAAATAATGTCATCCACAATAACAAAAGGAAAAGAATTTGTTCCCACTGATCTTAAGTTATATACATTGGTCTATCTTGTTTTTAACAAAATCAAGTGAAGTAATCACCTCATGAAATTTCAAATACCACTAACGAGAAGCTTGTTCAACTCATAGATAGACCTCTCAACCTTTAGACCAAATGTTCTTTCCCATTTTCTTTGAAACCTCCAAGTTGTTGTGTATATTCAAAAAGGCAATTTTCAGAATCGCTTCATGATCTCCAAATTAAAATACATAATTAATACCTTTGGGCAAAAAATTGTGCATCTCAATTTAAACCCCACACATCCAAAATATGTGAGAGGAAATAGATTTCAGTTTATAGGCCACTTTGGCGGTTTGTGAACAAAAGGGTTTTAATTGAACACTTGTAAAAAGTCAAGGACTTGGATGCAATCTTGTATAGATGAGTCAGGTTAGACTTAGAGGTTGAAAACAAGGAAAATGCGGTGCCGAAATTCCGCTAGACTGTCGCCTGACTTGGCTCGAGCGGCAGAAACAAAAACATTGTCGCCCGCCTTTCGTCTCGTTGTCGCTTGAGCGACAGCACCCTTGCTCGAGAGACAAGCTCCCTCGTTCAAGTGACATATTTATGCGGCCATACCTGATTCGTGATTTTGAAGAGTTTTACACGACTCAAAACAACTAAGTGTCCCTAACTATAAACACAGATGTCTGGGACGAATTTTGTGAGGTTGCTTAAGTGTGCTACAACGACAAAACACTTTCATATCGTTGTTTGAGAGATCCAATAGGCAATTCACTGATTGATTCATTCACATCATTCTTGTGATCTGACAATTGAGTTTTGGAAAACAATCAAGGGTCGTTAATCCAAAACACCTGGCTTTCTTAAAACTTTAAGGAATGGGTTCAAGCGTAGGAAGAAGAACAAGAATATGTGATTCCCGGATATCCACTTGGAAGAGACGTGTGCATAAGATTGTAAGACTGATACAACAAATATTGGTAGAAGATTGTGAGTCTGGAATTTACAGCAGATCTTGAAAACTACAGGAGGTAGATCGGGAGATCTAGCAGGTTGGCTAGATAGTATTTACGGTAGCAGATCGTGAGTTTGGAAGGAACATCAGATCTTGGAGTTGCAAGGTTTACAACAGCTAGTGGAATTAGTTTGGAACTGAACTGTAACCCACATTGTATATAGTGGAGGTAACTGACTTAGTCCCGAAGTTTTTACCCAATTGGGGTTTTTTCGTAATCAAACTTTGTGTTATTTATTACTTTCCAAATATTATAACCGCGGTAATTCAATTTAGGGAATTGGATTGTATGCTTAATTATCTAGAAACTAATTAAAAGTGACTTGTTGTTTTAATTAGTGTAATTCCACGTAAGGTCAAACTTAGTTAGTAAACTACGATATTTCAGACCTAATTACCAAAATAAAATCATAGCCGCCAAAATATTTTAATTTACAGATATTCGCAACATGGTCATAACTTTGGCGACTAAATTAATATAAACACAATATGATTTTAAAGTGTAATACACACAATGACATGTACATTGTGATCCATATGCCAGTTCTATATCAATTCCTTAAATCATCACAATTCATGAAAGCTGAATCCGAATGCTTTTAATAGTGACAACTATATTTTGTTTAAAAGAAACAAGTATAAACGCTCCGAGTGTACAGTGATATCACCAATGTCATATCACAAAAGAAAACAATATGTGCATAACTCAAACATGCATATAATTAACATCAATTCATGAACAAAAATAACAAGGTTCAGTAAAGTAAGAAAAGTAACTGTAACAAACCAATAAAATAACAACTCCCACTAACAAATCACATCAAAAGACTCTAAAATCCCCATATTGATGACATGTCTCTAAAAATAAGCATGTCTAAGTCCTTTAGTAAATGGATCGGCAACCATAACTTCAATATTTATGTGTTGTACAATGATACGCCTTTCTTGAACAAATCTATAACCGAAAGATACTTGATCCCTAACTGTTCGGAATACTAGAACTTTATTATTTTTAATAATGAAAACCGCTGCACTATTGTCACGATAAATATTGATTGGCCTAGGGGATTGAAACAACAACCAAAAGCCCAAAAATAAAATTATTCAACCATATAACTTGTATTGCAGCTCCATAACAAGCCACAAATTCTATTTGCATGGTAGATGACGCTACAATTAGTCTACTTTCCACTTTTCCATAAAATTGTCCCTCCAGCCAACATAAAAACATATAATGGAGTAGATTTTCTTTCATCGGGATAGTCAGCAAAATCTGCATCTGTATATCAAATCACCTTAAGATGATCAAACTTCCTATAAATAAGTCCCTGTTTGAAACCCATTTTGAGTATAAAAGAATTTTTGGAATAGTGATTGATGTAAGAATGTGTGGTGGAAAAGTGATGAAAGGTTTTTGATTTGTGTGTAATATTATTTTATTAGGAGAATGTGTGGTTGAAATGAAAAATGNTCTGATCAAGAATGGAACCAAATGGATGAGATACATTAGTTCGTTCACACGCTCCTAAATTGATTGAAGTGGAACTATGAATCTATGTCTCAACCTGCCTCTTCGAGATTTGACTGGATCTAATTAAGTGTGTGTTTGGCCCCCATTTTTTAGGAAGAATTAGTTTTTGAATAGTGATTGATGGGAGAATGTGTGGTGGAAAAGTGATGAAAGGTTTTTGATTTGTGTGTAATATTATTTTATTAGGAGAATGTGTGGTTGAAATGAAAAATGAGAATGAAAATGAGAAAGAGAAAAAGAAATTAATGGATGTCAAACGAGGGCTAAGTATGAAGTTTTTAGTTCTTTACAAGTATTTCAAAACTTTCTTTGATAGCACCCAATGCTTCGACCCTGAATTGGAAGAAAATCTTCCTAATACACTGAATGCAAAAGCAATATTAGGTCTTGTAATACATCAAGCTTCCAACAATGCTATCATAAGGCACATTTTTCATCCATCGCTGCTTTATTTCATTTTTGGGACAATTTCTCTTACTAGGTAATTCTCCTTCAATTATATGAACCTCCCCAAGTCTGCAATCTTGCATATTAAAATGCTTGAGAAAACAATCTATATATGATCTCTGAGAAAGTCCCAATGAACTTCAAGCCTATCCTTGTGAATTTCAATCCCTAGTACAAAAGATGCTTCACCAAGATCTTTCATGTCAACAGTCTTTGAAATCAATTGTTTAATTCCGATGATAACATTGTCGATTATTATGCTTTGTGTGTACACCAAAAAATGTTATCAGACAAAAGACTAACATAACTTGTAAGAAAGTATTATGAAATTAACATTGGTTAATGTTATTTACGATCATTGTACTTTGATCTAATTGTCAATTGGGTCATTGTACTTTAATTCCGGTCAATTAAGTATGATTATACTTTAATTTGTATTCACAAGAGGACACGCCATTCCATTTAACATTGATGCAAAAGATTTGAGATCGGGTTACATGTTTCAAGAGATATAGTAATAAATCAATTGAATGCCAAAAATAATAAGATTAATTTATTTATAATTGTATAATAATTATAAGTCAATAATCTTAGATTCTATCGTTCGGCTTACTTGACCCGCATTTTTATTTAGTCACCAAATCTTGATAGGTTTTTAACTGTTTTGTTACTTATAAACGAACAACATGCATAAATTTCGAGTCCAGGTACTCGTATTCATATCATCTAAACGAAGACCCTGTTTAATGGTCATTATTTAGCAAAATCGAAATTTTGAACAGTGAATTCTTGAAGAATGTGCAATTACAAAGTGTGAAAAAATCTGCGTTTACATGCAAAATATTTTATTATGTGAATGTGTAGTTGAAAATGAGTGTATAGAATACGTTTTTTTGAAGTAATAGTTGTCAAGCATGGACTAAATTACATACAAACTTCTATCCCGAGAATTATAAGCCTATTAAGGGTGTGTTTTAGCTACATTATTTTGAAAGAATGTATTCTGTAATAGTAGATTGATGGAAAATGTGTGGTTGAAAAAGAAGGAAAAATTATTGATGTGATGTAAAACATTATTTTATTGAAAAATGCGTTGTTGAAAATGAGAGAAAGAATTAGAATGAAAATTTTAATGTGTACCAAACAGAGGCTAAAATTATTAAAAAAAAAAAAAACACTCCTATCCTGAGGAATTATAAACCTATTAGGATATGTTTGAGCCACATTATTTTGAAAGAATGTATTCTGGAATAGTAGATTGATGGAGAATGTGTGATTGAAAAATAAGGAAAAATTATTGATGTGATGTAAAATATTATTTTATTGAAAAATGTGTAGTTGAAAATGAGTAAAAGAATTAGAATGAAAATTTTAATATGTACCAAACATGGGCTAAAATTATAAAAAGAAATACTCCTATCCCGAGGAATTATAAACCTATTAGGATGTGTTTGAACCACATTATTTTAAAAGAATGTATTTTGTAATAGTAGATTGATGGAGAATGTGTGGTTGAAAAAGAAGGAAAAATTATTGATGTAATGTATAATATTATTTTATTGAAAAATGTGATTGAAAATGAGTAGTCGAATAAGAATGAAAAAAAAAATGTGGCTCAAACATGAGCTAAAATTATAAAAAGAAATATTTATATCCCGAGGAATTATAAATCTATTAGGGTGTGTTTGAGCCACATTATTTTGAAAGAATGTATTCTGTAATAGTAGATTGATGAAGAATATGTGGTTGAAAAAAAAAAGAAAAATTATTGATGTGATGTAAAATATTATTTTATTGAAAAATGTGTGATTGAAAATGAATAGAAGAATAAGAATGAAAAAAAAAATGCGGCTCAAACAGGGACTTAGTATTTACAACAAGCTTTTTCCATAATCTAGAGGTAGAAAAAAGACCCATCGGAAGTTGCCTGAACAAGAATCCGCATGAATGGACTCTCCACTTCGGGCGCCGAAAATTTCCTATTGTCGCTCGATCCCTAATGACTGTTCTGTTTGAGTTGTATCTGCATGTAGAAAAATCCTTGTTCCTCTTCTTCAAGTCGTCCACTTGCTTAGACTGAACTGAACGACTTTTGTTCATATGCATGAAAAGTATCACCAACAGTCCTATCCCGAGGAATTATAAAAAGAAATACTCCTATCAACAGTCCAAATGTCCAATGATGTAACATAAAACCGTAACAATTGATGTTAACTTATAACCGTTCCAACTTGTTAGAGAATGACCTAACAAAGAAAAACAACATTAATCAACTATTATAAGCAAATAAACTACCATTCCTTCTACAAATCAAATTCTGCCACGTTTCAGATCCCCATTGGCTCAAGCTTACCTCCGGTTCCAAGCAACCTGACCGGTAGTCTATACATACACCCATCTGTATCTATATATACTCCCATTCATTCACGCCCCTGAAAATACTCAACACGAAGCCATGGCTGTACGCTTCTCCTTTCTCTTTCTCTCTTCTCTCCTCCTTGCGTCGTCGTTTTGGTTGTTTGCCTTAGCCGACGATGAGGTCACTGTCGACGGCGAAGATGTTTTGATTCGTCAAGTGGTTGATGATGATAATTTGTTGAATGCCGATTATCATTTTACGATATTCAAGAAGAGGTTCGGGAAGGCGTACGCCACCAAAGAGGAGCACGATTATAGGTTTTCAGTATTCAAAGCTAACCTGCGCATGGCCAAGCGACACCAGAAGCTTGATCCCTCTGCTGTTCATGGTGTTACTCAGTTTTCCGATCTCACCCCACAGGAGTTCCGCCGTAACTTCCTTGGAGTCAACCGGCATCTCCGCCTTCCCGCTGACACTAAGCAGGCTCCGATTCTGCCAACCAATGACCTTCCGAAGGAATTTGATTGGAGAGGGCATGGTGCCGTCGCGCCAGTCAAGAATCAGGTCCGTGCACTCTCATATTTGGATGAAATTTCTATGAATTATTTCAATTATCTAAACCTTGATTAATATAGTTATTTTTGAGATTAAATCTGAGTGATTTTGTTTTGCTTATTATCATGGCCCAGAAAATTGTAATATCATTGGTTGATAACTCGTAAATTAGGGCTAGATGAGTGTTCATTGCATACTTTGCAGTTTGATATCGTCTTTTTCTTTTGGAAAATAAGAATGTCAAAAGGCCTTGAATTTGACATTTTGGAGATTTTGATTTGGAATTTTTGTTGTCAATTTGGAACCTATATGCATACGAATCTGATTGGCAAGTTATTGGATGAATGGTAACTAGGGTTCGTGTGGATCATGCTGGTCGTTCAGCACAACTGGGGCATTGGAAGGTGCCAACTTTCTTGCAACTGGGAAGCTTGTGAGCCTCAGCGAGCAACAGCTTGTGGATTGTGACCATGAGGTTCATTTCTTTAACTTTACGTACATTTCCTTGAGTCTCTTAATACTATTTGCTTAAGATGTAGAGCAACATCATAATTTTGGCGTTTTTGTGGGGGCAAGTTTCCAAACATTAGAACAAGTGACCGGGGGTGGGTATAAGAAAAGTAGGAAGAAAGGGATTTTGAGAGGAAATTACATCCGAATATCGCCAATTGCCTTGATTGTGGAATATCGTTGAGAAATAGCCAAATAGGAATCCGTATTATAAACAAATGCCAAAAATGTCTAACCATCTATAATAAATTTGATTCCTTTATTCCTTCTAGAATGCTATGGGCTTCTAGCCACGTCATCCTCCCAGTAGTGGTTCTTGATCCAAACTGTCATTTTGAATAGACTGATCAGCTTTGCTTCTTTAATTGTACTGTGCTTATTAAAACCAGCTTCACTAGTGGGAACTGGCATAGACCAAAAGTAACATTATGTGTTAAGAGTTGCTATAGATTCCTTAATAGATCTACGAATGAACTGCGCAGAAAAAAAAAAAAAAAAAAAAAAA
>CAIGRH010130522.1:0-10015 GCA_903798295.1 Fraxinus nigra | reverse complement strand
AATTTATGAAAAAGATAAATAAGAAAACAAATATCATTTTATATCTAACATAAGAAAATGGGTAAAATGAGAAATTTATGCCAGAATAGGGGGCTTTTGAAAATTTTAAACTCGAGAGGATAATTCTGAAATTATCATAAATCTCATGGGAGATTTTCGAAATTTACCCTAAATAACTTAAAATTTGGGAACCCTTTCAACCTTCTATCATCTTTGTATCCCCTTATTTTAAAAAATAATAATAATAAAATTGTGAAATGACAAATATACCATCTGATTTAAATAAAAAATAAAGAAGTAATTTCAACCAAAATCCAAATTTTTTTAAAGTGCAAAGGAACCCAAATAAATTATTAAAAATTAGAAATTATTTTTTTAAAAGATGCGAACAAGTCCCAAATTAATTATAAAAAAAAAAAATCTGAAATTTTAAAAAAAAAAATCTTTATTTTTATTTTTTATTTAAATATGAGAGTATATTCGTCATTTAACAGATTTTTATTGAGAAATTGATAGAAAATAGATAAAAATGATGGTTTGTGCAATTAAATGTTTAATTAATGATAAAAAATGTCAAGAAATGAAAGGTATTGACGTTTTTCATAATAATAGCAAAATGTAGAGATATTTTGTGTTAATTACTCTTTTAATAATTTATTTGGGACTCGTTTGCACTTTTTTTAAGAAAAAATTGAGATTATAGTTGCAATTAGTTTTTTACTTTTATGTTTGTTTTATTTAAATAGAAGAGTATATTCGTCATTTCACAGTTTTTAATTGAGAAAATATATGAAAATTACCTTTTACGTAATGAAATGTGAAAATGCTAAAAAATGAAAAGTAAGAATATTTTTCGCAATAATAATGAAAGGTAAGAACGTTACGTGCTAATTACCTTTTTTGTAAAATATAACCTTAACATAACTTGATGTGAACTCACGTGGCAATTGTAGCTACGGGACTCACGACAAATTAGAATAACCCAAGAAAGTCGAGAATCAACGTTTGAAAAGCTCGACTTGATAAATTATTGAACCAAGAACCAAGACAATCAATAACAATATCATAACCCGTGATCACAAAACTTATGAACCTTACTTGAATTTGTAGAACGCAACAAGAATTTGATTCTTGATAAGTTCGAAATCAATTTAAATAAGAACGAGAGGAAAACAAATTTGTCTCGCAATAATCTTTCAATAATTAATGTGTTTTACAATAAATAGAATGAGTCTAATTTATAGGGAACTTAAAAAACCTAGCTAAAAACGGAATTTAAATCTTAAAAATATTAAAAGTATACCTTCAAAAAAATTTAACTAAAATAAAAAATTATGCGAAAATTGGAAAAACACGTCCCAGTTTGAACTATGCGGAAGCATAGGTGTAACCCATGCGGTTGCATATGCCTTTTTTTCGGCCTTCAGTTATGTTTCGGTAAGGCCCTATGCGGTCGCATCTTCCACACAACTATGCATTCGTATAGTTATCCAGAACAACTTCATCATTCGCTGCTTGAATCATATTGATCCATCTGATTTCTTCTTCTGAACCCAACATGAAATTTGTTCATTTATTTGTTGTGATCAATGTTTCGTCTACCATAACTTGAGCAAACAATCACATAGCTTACTTGACTCGTTTCACTCACGTCTTAGTCATCGGTTCTCCCTCAACGACCAATGGATCCTTGCCCGAATTTGCTCTCGTATCATGGATCATGTCATAACTTTTTTCTAAAACTCTTTAGTCAAAGAAGTACTTCCATTTTTTTTTCATAATTAATCTCACTTTCATGAGCAACTTTTAGACTCTATATAATGCACATTATTGAGTGGAAAATGCATTTTAAATAGTGATTTGGCGGGAAATATGTGGTTAAAAAATAAGGAATTTTTTTGAATTTGCGTGTAATATTATTTTATTACAGAATGTGTGGTTGAAAATGAGTTTTGAAAAAAAAAAAGAATTTTTGTAAGAATATGAATCAAACATAGCTTTAACTTTTCAATTCATTGAAACTAGAAGAAATAAAATTTATTGAATATTTTGCTACAAAACTGTGGGTAGGCCACGTATGAGAAAAGAACAACACGTTGAATGCCATCTAACAAAACCGCTCTCAATTAATATTTACAGATGAGGAAATGCTAATAATTAATTTCACATTGATTATTTAATAATATATAAATCCATATCGTTTCGATTCGTTGTCTCAATTCACGCACTCTCTCTATCTCAAACTCAAACTCAGTCAGTCACACAGTGTGTGTTGAACGTAAAGCTTGGAAAATGCAAGCACCAACTTTTTTACACCGGCCGTCACCGTCGAACCACCGGATGTCTCTGGTAACTGGCATTTCGAATAGAAGAAGGTCAAGCTCGTTCGTTTCATTTGGGTTCCGTACATTCCAATGCTGCTCCGTTCAGTCTCCATCTTTAGGTTTATCTCTCTGCATTTAAGTGTGTCTCAGTGTGTGACCATAGGTGTGTATGGGCGTCTGTCTGTATATTTATTTGCATACATTTAATTGTTTTTGCAATTTGCCTGTTGCATGGACATGCATTTCTATATTCTGGAGTCAATTTACAGAATTAACTTTTCAGACTATGAAGAACAGGAAAATGAAATTAGTTCTAGTTCCGATTCGAAATTTTCTGATTTTTATTTCCCAGTTTAAAAGAGTTTCGATTATGATCGTACTGGTAAAAAAAAAATTTAATTTAAAATTTATTTTTCTTTTTTCATTAGTTGTTAAATGGGTAAACAAGAGTTTGACGATGATCTAACATATGCTGTTAGATGGTAACAAGGGTTTGGAATTGGATTATATTGAATTTAACGCTGTTCCTCTGCTTTGTTTTTATATCTCAGTTTTGGATGAGAAGAGGTTCATTGAAGCATCAAAAAATGGGAATTTAATTCCTTTGTGCGAAATCATTTTCTCGGATCAGTTGACACCCGTGCTTGCTTATCGGTGTTTGGTTAAGGAAGATGATCGAGAGGCTCCGAGCTTCCTCTTTGAATCTGTTAAACCTGGTTACCGCACAACCACCGTCGTAAGAAAATTAGTTCTTGCTCAAAATTCTTCATTCGATTGAATATGAATAACCACAAACATGCTTAATCGGAGATTCCTTTAAATTCTTATGTCATGGTTTATTTAGGGCCGATATAGCGTGGTAGGGGCGCAGCCGACAATGGAAATAGTGGCAAAAGAGAACAAGGTCACAGTCATGGACCATGAAGGAGGGACTACGATTGAGAAGTTCGTAGAGGACCCAATGATGATTCCAAGAAGTATTTCAGAGGATTGGAGACCACAACTGATTGAAGAACTTCCTGATGCATTTTGTGGTGAGACATAGATGTAATAATACGTGATCTTGTTCATTGAATGTTTGAAATGTTTAATGTTAAATGAGATTTTATGTGTCTTAACTGACTTTCTTGGTAGGTCAATGACTTCCATATGAAAATGCTCGAACTTCAGTTGTTCAATACTTATATGCTACACATGTAACATTCATTACATACTTTTTATTGTACTTAAACTATTCAAAATGCACCATCTAAAACCCAAAACTTGGATGCGGCTTTAATCATAAAGTTAAAAGGGAATATTGGACGAGGATAGCCAACTTGAGAATTTTTATACACCCTGCCATTTTACAGTACTAGTCAGAGTGAACGTATGTTGCACGTTATTCTAAAATATTTTATAAGTGTCATGAATGTAATATTTGACCATTCATCTACTATTTTGATCTAAATATAAGATAAATGTAAGTTCCTGAAAAATATATGATAATTATTATACATGCACGTAAATAGTGAAGTGCATACTTGAATGCGAGTGTTCGAATTATAACTAAATGCATAAATGAAGATGAATGACAAATACGATACATGAATTAATGTGAATGTTAATTAATTTAGAATTAATACCAATGAATATATACATCACAATAAATGTTAAATCATTTATATTAAATGAATATAATTTAACTTCCAATTAAATGAAAATTGTGTTAATTAGCATGGACATGAATAATAAACTGCATCATTGAATTTGAAATTTTAGTTAATATTAATTAAATGAATGTTAATATTAATATTAATTAATTGAGAATTAATAACATGGCATTGAATGTGAAATTCTAATTAATATTAATTAATGAATGTGAATGTTAATTAATTATAATATTTATTATAGTTTGTAAATTAAATATATATTTAAAAACGAAAAATAATTGAATTATATGAGGGTTATAATCGTCCAAAAAAATATTCTCATTTGATGTGATATTTAATATATTATAGATATTACTGTAAAGAGGTTAAAAGATAAAATAAATTTTTTTTGTGTGTCTACATATACCAGATCTAGAGGTTCTATGAATTACATCTGATACTTGAGGTGCTTAGAGGTACTCAACGTGAATGCTTGAGGTTCTTATAGGACATTAGGAACGGGATTATTGCAATATTTGTCGTAGTTGAGTTTACATATATATCTTTGCATAGAGATACATGTATATTAAGACCAAAGATAACCTTTGCATAGTCTATCAAAAATTGAAATTGGTGGTACTTGAAGTGTCACTTATTTGTGCCGTTTCTTGAGTTCATCTACTCGTGTGCATGTACATAATCAAAGATATCCTTCTAATTTTCTTATGTTCTTGAGCAGGTGGATGGGTTGGTTTTTTCTCATATGATACAGTTCGTTATCTAGAGAAGAAAAGGCTTTCATTCTCGAGTGCACCAAGAGATGATAGAAATCTTGCTGACATTCATCTTGGACTCTATGACGATGTGATCGTGTTTGATCATGTAGAGAAGGTAAGAGACTATTAATCAGAATGTATGGACTTTACCTTTTCTATTGACAAAAATAGAACCCCCAGCAGCACAAAATCAATTATGACAAAATGGTTGTCAAATTTGAAATGTTTGATATAGACTTAATTACGTATACTAACAATTTCTTCCTATAACTTATTAAAAACGGGTTTCATCAACTCCATATTGGTTTAGTCAGATTTCTCTGCATCACTCTGTGTAGTTTTATCTATCTGTATATCTCATTCTTATATTTGTATTTGTATATATAACTGAGATTATTTGTGAATTTCCCTTGTCGGCGCAGAAAGTATTTGTGCTTCATTGGGTCCACTTAAATAGATTCTCGTCCGCTAAGAAGGCTTACAACCATGGAATCACACGTTTGGAAAAATTGGTGTCCAAAGTAAAAGATATCGATCCGTGAGTAAAAAGTCTACGTGATATCTTATCTTGAATATGATTGTCTGAAACCTAATTTACACTCGCTAATCTGTAATTTTTATCATCATATGTTAGTCCAAGGCTATCTCCAGGTTTCATCGACCTACACAATCACAATTTTGGACTCACTTTAAACAAGAGTAACATGACAAGTGAGGAATATAAGAATGCCGTTATACAGGCAAAGGAGCATATTTTAGCAGGGGATATCTTCCAGATTGTCTTAAGTCAACGCTTTGAAAGAAGTACATTTGCTGACCCATTTGAAATCTACAGAGCTTTAAGAGTTGTGAATCCTAGTCCATACATGAGTTATTTGCAGGTTTTTTTTTTCCTCTTTTACTATCACTATCCTTCGTTTAATCAATTCATAAAGCTGATGCCAAATCTTATCGTGGATTCTTACTTCATGTCAGGCTAGAGGGTGTATTTTGGTTGCTTCTAGCCCAGAAGTTCTTACTTGTATCAAAAAGGTAATATTGTGGTCCCATTTTTCCTAATCTAACTGGTCATGTGAGGCTACTTTTACAATCCACATATCATCAATGCTTTGATGTCTTCAAGTTCTTCTGTAACTTCCATAGTGCTTATTGATTTAGCGCAAAAAACAACATAAATTTTCTATGGCATTCTTCTTGACAGAAAAAGATTGTTAATCGACCCTTGACTGGAACCATTAAAAGAGGGAAGACGTCTCTTGAGGACGAGATGTTAGAATTTATAATGCTAAAGGATGAAAAGCAATGTGCAGAACACGTTATGCTGGTTGATTTGGGCCGAAATGACATCGGAAAGGTTTCTCCTTATCTATTGCACTCACAAAGATATCGTGAGAAAAAGAAATATATTGTGCTAAATTTTGACAGCATGTCATCTATTCATGTTATGTTCCTTACTATAATTTCTGGTCCATAGTTTCTTCCTAGTTTCCTTTTTATTGCTATGTCCATAGTATCTATGAAACTTTCGGTGGGATTGTACTGTCCTCAACAGAGATCAGCAGCTCTTCAAATTCATTTTCTATGAAATTATGACGATCATTTCTTTGTTATTGATATAGTCATAATTATAATTGTACTTTTAAAAATCTCCACGACCAGTGGCATAAATTTTGACGAGCATAATACATTTCTTTATCAACAATTTATCAAAATATAAAAGAGATTGAAGACCAACCTCTGTACTGTATCGTCTAGGATCCTACTCTTCTTTTAGGTGGCTGGATTATATTTTCATATCAGTAACAAGCTGCAGCCCTGTAGGTTTGAGTACAGGAAATTTGTTAACCTTGTTAGCCATTTCCACTAATATTTATCTGTTCTATCAGTGCTTCTAAGTGTGAAATCATTGTTACTATGTGCTTCTCTAGCTAATGTTAAGTAGATGCCCTTTCTCATTTATCCATAGTTTCTTTTTCATATAAAATCTCTAACACTTTAAACAAAAATTTAATCAGATACATTTTTGTGGATTCTTAATGTAGGTCTCAAAATCTGGTTCTGTTAAAGTCGAAAAGCTTATGAATGTTGAACGATATTCCCACGTGATGCATATCAGCTCTACAGTGAGATTATACAAATAAATTCACCTTTAAATGTAGGCTGACTTTGTTAAAGAAGCAAGTTTTCTTAATTAACTATAACTTTTACTCACAGATCACAGCGGAGTTGCTCGATCATTTAACTTGTTGGGATGCACTACAAGCTACATTGCCAGTTGGAACAGTTAGTGGAGCACCGAAGGTTTGTTTATTACTCCTTTTGTTTACAAGTGATTCGACGAAATGCAAGTCTTTCTGCGAATACAAGCTTTTCACCTGTCAGATGTAAGGTCTACGGCTATTGTTTCTGTTAGATCTTCCATCTCTTATGCAGGTGAAGGCCATGGAGCTGATCGATCGATTTGAAGTAACAAGACGAGGGCCTTATAGTGGAGGCTTTGGAGGAATTTCGTTTACCGGAGATATGGAAATTGCACTAGCACTCGGGACAATGATATTCCGTACTGGAGCCTGTTATGACACTATATATTCGTACAAACATGCCAACAAGCGACAAGAATGGGTTGCGCACATTCAAGCCGGAGCTGGAATTGTGGCTGATAGCAATACCCATGAGAAGCAGATTGAGTGTCAAAGTAAAGCTGCCGGGCTTGTCCGTGCCGTTGAGCTGGCTGAATCAGCATTCGTAAACGAACAGCCAGCAAAGATTAACAATGCATTGCCAGTCCGATTATCTGTATCACAATGAATATAGAAGGATAGAATTTAAGGCGCCTGAAAAGGTAGAAACCAAATAGAGAAGAAAAAATTTATACATAAAACTTGGAATAATTGCAGTACTGAACTTTTCACCAAACCTTTCATTTGTACTAACCACGGTACAAAACTTTTTAAAATGTTGCACCAGAATTCCAAGTGGATGAAAACTGTTAGTTTGATCATTAGTCGATCAAAAATCAAAAATTTGACCAAATGTTGACTAATTTTAAAAAGGTAAAAAAGTAATTTTATATTTTACGTATAAATAACTAAAAAGATAAAAAAGAAGATCTTCTTCCCATTCCTCCCCACCTCATCCACCCCAAAACCAAAAACCACCACCTCCACCGTTCCCTCACCACTCACCCACCATCAGAATATTGATTTGCACTCCGAGGAATGTGAAAATGAAATTTCTATGTCCATTTTAAAGGCAAATAAATTAAATTCCGCTGCAAATATTATTGATTTGAATTAGGAACTAACTTCTTATTATTATTGTTTTCACAGTAGAGAGACGACTCCAACAAGCGAGCTTTGTGGAGATTCCAATGAAGTGTTAATGTATTCATCATCAACGTTAAGAAAAAAGTTATCGAAGACTGTTACAGTTCATCAGAGGAAACCGACGGCGGAAAAATGCCATCGGCAGGAAAAACAATTCGCTGAAAATTGAGTTCACTGAGCTCGTGACAAGAAATCATTACACCAACAACACGTTTAGTTTTGAGTTCAATGATTAATTAGTCCCCAATCGCAACTGGAAAGGAAAATGACTAACGATTTGTTGTGATTTCCAGGTACAACTATGATATAGTTTTGGATTTTTTATTTTTGATTTTTGATTTTCGGCTGGGTGGAGTGGGAAGAAGATTGTTTTTTTTTTATTACTTATTTTATATGTAAAATATAAAATCAATATTTGGTTAAACTTTTGATTTTTGGTCAACTAACGGTCAAACGTTTGACAGTTTCCATCCATTTGGACTCTAGCTGCAATATTATGAAAGATTTGTTACCTTGGATGACACAAATGAAATGTTTAGATAAAATATGCTATTTAATAAAATGTTTGGTATCGTTGTCGTAATTTTCCCAAAAAACCTTTGAATGAATCCGCCATTGTTATGCTACTTAATGACTGGGCAGCTGATAAATTATGAAGACGAACATCAATTAGTGAACATAAGTTGAAATTCTTAATTTTTTTTTTTGGAAACCGGAATTGTTACTTGTTAGGACATAATATGAATTCAATTTGTTTGAGGCGAAATACTTATCATTGAAATTTGTGTATGTTGAAATAGAAGTAATAGGAAATGATGTGAATTCAATTTTTTGATTTGTGTTGTTTAAATCCTCGAAAAAATTTTAATCGGACTCTGAAAAAACCAATCAAACGAACACCACAACCACCAAGGCTCGACTCAAACTTCCTTCACTTTTGGTGGCCTTCTTTACTCTCTCCGGTTGCTCTCTACTTAATACCCACAAAGGACACAAGGTGGTGACAATGGGGAAGAAATGATGATTAATAATGGTGGAAATCTCTCCCAAATTCCCCAACCCCAACCGTCCCTTTCTCAACGAGACCAATAAATTCAACTCAACTATAACTTGGGTCTTCCAAAAGTGTTGGTCGTTTCCGGATCGAGCCAAGTCTTGGTGTCGATAAATTATCCTACATTTATTTTAAATCATCGTCTGAATTTATTGATTATCAAAACTCAACAAATCGAAATACTTTATGAAATACATATATGTTGTAATAAAATTTGTTAGTTCGTGAAATACTGATATTTATGTAAAATTCGTTTCACAAAATTGAAATGATCATTTAAATTATTGTAGCATATAAATATGGGTTATATTGGTATTACAATTCTCTTTTATTCCATTAGAATTAAGAGGGGAAAACAAAATATGTTTTTTTAAAAATAAATAAATAAAAAGTGCGAAAAAAATATGTTTCTTCGTTTTAAAATATGAAAACAAAATATTTTGATATAAATCATTATCAAGAACGAGGCGTACTAATTTATGAACGGTTGAAGATAAGAATTCTACTGAAAAATTTCAAGAAAATAATTGCAACAATGAGCAAAGATTGACGAATTTAATTACAATTAAAACGTAGTGTATGAAATAAAAATTGTGGTTGTGAAATTTAGAATTACATGCCTTAATTAATTTGGATTTCTCCATTTCGCATTGAGGATTTTCACGAAGCGGGGACATGAATGCGATTGGAGCGGAAGCGGGAATAAAATATCTTAATTCTTCTCTTGTTTAATTGTAAATACTATTTTTTTGAAGTACCATTTAAAAAAAAAAGGAATTAAATTAAAAATATTCGGGGTAGGGGGAAGGGAAATTTGCCATCTTTATGGTTTGATAACTGATACATGATGACATTAATAATTATTCAAGATGTTCAGTGAGGTGAGAACAACTTGATGTTCACT
>CAIGRH010130481.1:0-15096 GCA_903798295.1 Fraxinus nigra | reverse complement strand
TCAATTATAACCTAATCAGATTTTTAAAAAATAAAAAAAATCACTCACTTGAATTTACTTATCTTATTTCATTTCACACAATTTAGGCTAAATAAATGTATTTCAATGTTTGAAAAAAAAAAAAAAAGTATTAGGTTCGCACGGAGACACGCACGGTGTCTCCGTGCCACACGAAGACACAGACCTCTTTTTTTTTTCCATCGACAACAACATACACATCTTTCTCACAACACACAACAGTTATGGGTTTTTTAAGCGCAATAATCGGTTAAGAAGAAAGCTAATCACTGATTCCAAATTTCTAATTTTAGGAACTCCTCCTCCTTCCCGTTCCTTGTCAGCTTTCCTGGACATTTCCTCGGTAGTGCTTTCAAATTTTGGAAGGTTGACAAAGAGAAATCAAAATCGGGTGAGAAGGCAGTTTGCTACCGGAGGTTGCGGAAATGGAAGAAAAATCACGCAACATCAAACGATATTGTATTGGTTGACAATAGAATTTGCCGACACGTATAAAAATGCACAATACATATCAAAGTGGCTCTTTTAATATAGTTAGATTAGGAAACAAAATCTACTTTTTTTGATTTTTTTAATTTTATAATATTCTTATATTTCTCTTTAGACACCCATATTGACATTATTTTTTCTTTTGATTATTAATTTAACATTTACCGCTAAAAAGACAAAAATAAAAATTTGACTAGTAGTTGGCGCGTGTTCCATTCATACAATGTCATTTTAGTAGCAATTTCAAATAAATATTAAAAATGTAATTCGTCCATCATTCTGATTTATCAAATCAATTTAGAATATTATATAAAATAAGTCAAACGAAATGTTAAACTCATAGACGTATTCAAAATTCAATTATTCAATTAAAATCTATTAAATTTTAATTAATTTTGTGGGAGAAATAAGAAGAAAGATCAAGATTTAGATCCCATGAGCCTTGAAAATAATATTAATTAGTTGTAAAGTTCGAGTCAATTACGTTTTACGATAATAATAAAATAATAAAGTATTGAATGGATTTTTGGTCAAGCACGTGGACGATAGTGCCAAAGGCCGTCAACAGCGGCGGCCTTTTAAAAACTATTTCTTTTATGGTGCCGGGCCTTGTTTGAACTCTATCTTTTATATATATATATATATTAAATGTATTTTCAAATAATATTTTTTTAAATAATATGTTTTAATGTAAAATGTGTTGTTAAAAATTAAAAAAAAAAAAGAGAAAAAAATTATTAAATTAAAATAGAGCCAAACATGGACTAAATATTATTTGCGAGAAAAATAAAATCATTTTGGTAGACTAATTATTCCTTCTTAACCCCTGTTTGAGCCAAATTAAAATTTTTCATTTTCATTTTCATTATTCTATTCATTTTCAACCACACGTTTTTCAATAAAATAATATTTTTCATCACATCAATAACCTTTCCTTCATTTTCACCCATATATTCTTCTAAAGTAATGTGGTTCAAACACACCCTTAATAGTATTCAAAAATCCTTTTGGCTATTTCTATCCGAATTATTTTAATTGCTAAAATAAAATAATATTTTTTAAAAGAAATTAATTTAGTTGTCACTCTACGACTTTTTATTTAATTTAAAATTTTAATCTAAATTAAAGTTAACAATTAATTTTAATTACATATTTCAAATGATAGATAATTTTTTCGACTATATATTTCATCAACTTTATCAACATTTTTAAAAAAATTAATTTTAATCTCATCAAATGGGTTTTAATCAGACAGGCACTAAATATTGATATTTTCTTGGGTCAACGATTGAATTGAAGATGGTGGCAAATGCATGTCACGGTCACGCACTCAAGCTTCCGAGAAATATCTGACATTTCCACTTCCTACATTAAATTTCTCAACACACCTATCTATATATATAAAATATTTTTTCATTGTATCATGTGTTAGGAAAACCCAGGCTTCTGTGTTCCATCTTCCATTGTTGAACACACAGTACGAAACTTGCAAAGATTTTCGTGTATACTGGTTTTCCGACAGTCCCAGAATCAAGAAAGTCTCGAAATTTTGTTAATTTCTTCCTAACTTTAAATATTCTTCTCTTCTAAGGTTTACGATTACTGACTTGAGCATCGGGGGATAAGTTAGCAGGGACCTAGGTGGTCGCCCAAGAACTTGCGGAGAAGAACATTTTCAGGTACATCGTAATGAAATTGGAAGAATCTGTATTTCATTTGCTGTCATTGAGTCTTTAGGAATCATGTTGCTGAACTTTTTTTAAGTTTCTTGTATGAATAAGTTACTTTTTCTTACAAGACAATTTGGAAGAAACTCTTTTCTTGCCATCAAAGTAAGTTAGTGGTTGTGCACAGGGTCGTTCACGCTACTATTAGAGCATATGTGGTTGTGCAAAGATTTTCATGTATACTTTTTTCACGCTACTTGCATTGTAATTACTTATGTTACCTTAAAATATATAAAAATTCCATTTTTGCATTAACACAATTTTTTAATCAAATATACTACCATTCATGGAGTATAATCAAAAACCAAAAAATATGCATTCAATCCCTCAATTAATCCAATCGCAGGCTGACATAAATCTTCCTCATCAAAACATCCCCAAATTTCCTCCATTAATCTCGTTTCTATTGTCATACCATTACAGCTTTTGTAAATGCTCTTCATGTTCCTTAATCTTGCTAATCTTTGTGTAAAACTAGTACGTGTTGTTGTGTTTGTGGGATAATTTTGCTTAATTCTGGTGGTAGGATAGGGATGGATACTGGTGACATTATCAGAGCTAGTAATAGCTTAAGAGCAAGTAGTAGAAGCCATGGCAGTTTGAGAGCAAACAGTGCATCCATATGGAGAAACACCGGGATCGAAGCTTTTTCTCGTTCAGCGCGTGACGAAGATGACGAAGAAGCTCTTAAATGGGCTGCCCTCGAAAAGCTTCCCACGTTTGATCGTTTGAGAAAAGGCCTTCTATATGGAACAGGGGGTGTGAATGAAGTTGATGTTCATGATCTTGGATTCCAGGATAAAAAGAATTTAATCGAAAGGCTAGTAAATGTTGTGGAAGAAGATAACGAGAAGTTCTTGTTAAAGCACAGGAACAGAATTGACAGGTACTACAATTATGTCGTGTTTGGCAGTCCTGTCCGTCCGGTGTATTCCAATCAGTTCAATATTCAAATGTATTTCTGTAACTTCTTTTGCTCTGCTTGCTTTCTCCAGAGTTGGAATTGACTTGCCGACTATTGAAGTGAGATATGAGCATTTAAATATAGATGCTGAAGCCCATGCGGCAAGCAGAGCGCTGCCCAGTTTTATTAACTTCCATACGAATGTAATAGAGGTAAAACGATCATCACTTACTTTATGCTATCTGCCACTTAAGAACTAACCTCTTTCCCCATAATTTGGGGGTCGACTACATGTTTCACGTTAGTTTTGGTGACCCGACCCTCTCCCATCACTCGAACGAACCCATATTTCATATTTCTTCGTACTTCAATTTAATCCATCTCTCTCTTTCTCAAAAGGGAATTTTGAACTCTCTCCATATACTTCCAAGTAGAAAGAGGCCTCTGACTATCCTCAAGGATGTCAGTGGAATCATCAAGCCGTGCAGGTACGAGGGCTAAATCGATTAATTCATGAACTTATCAATTATTAATTTAATTCATTTATTAATGTCTTCATTTTCTTTAAGTTCAAGTTATGTACTAATAGAGAGTACTATTTTTTTTTGCAGAATGACATTGCTTTTAGGTCCTCCGAGTTCTGGAAAGACTACTCTTCTGTTGGCTTTGGCTGGAAAGTTGGATCCTACTTTAAAGGCAAGGACTCTTCGAGTTTCATTCCTTCATAAATGATCAACTTTGCTTTATCAGTTTTAATTGACGAAACTGAAAATATTTACCAGTTTTCAGGAAGAGTCACTTATAATGGACATGGAATGGAAGAGTTTGTACCTCAAAAAACTGCAGCGTATATTAGTCAGCATGATCTGCATATAGGAGAAATGACTGTGAGAGAAACCTTGGCATTCTCTGCCAGATGCCAAGGGGTTGGATCCCGCTATGGTTCGTTCGAAGTGATTCAATTTATTTCGTTTAACATTTGTTTTCCCATCTTTCGTATTTTCCGACTTAGAATTTAGGACTTATATGTTATAACTTATTAAGTAACTATTTGAGTCAAAATATTTGCAGAGATGTTGGCAGAATTGTCAAGAAGAGAGAAGGCAGCAAATATTAAACCTGATCCTGATATCGATATCTACATGAAGGTTAAATATCAGTCTCTCCATGAAATACTATTAGAATTTCTTGATTTGTAGCTTCTCTTTCTGTGTTTCGAAACTGGTTCTCTTGTAATCAGTTAGTTCAAACTAGAAACACTTTTTTTTGGATAATCTAGTTATATTTAGATATCAAGAAACATTATAAGTATTTGTTTCATAAGAATTGACAAAGTTTAAAGGTGGCTTTCAACCTACTTTAATCCTCCTTTCTTTGCCTGGGCTTTAGACCGTCTATGAAAAACACATCCGGAGTTTTATGCAATGTCTCATTTTTAAAATATCCGTCACTTCAATCAAATTGAATCAATGGTCTAACCTCATAATTTTGTTTCCAATATAGGCTGCCGCTACGGAAGGTGATGAAGCAAGTGTGGTGACAGATTATATTCTTAAGGTTTTGGGGCTTGACATTTGTGCAGATACTTTGGTCGGGGATGAGATGATAAGGGGAATTTCTGGAGGACAGAAAAAGCGTGTTACGACTGGTAAACAAACCCGATATTAAGAAAATGAAATTTTAATACTAGTTTATTGATTTTATTCCGAGTGATAAAATTCTCTGCAAACTTCAGGAGAGATGCTTGTTGGACCGTCGAAGGCACTTTTCATGGATGAGATATCGACTGGATTGGACAGTTCTACGACTTACCAAATTGTGAATATACTGCGCCAACATGTCCACATTATGAAAGGAACTGCATTTATCTCCCTCCTTCAGCCAGCACCTGAGACTTACGATCTGTTTGATGACATAGTCCTGTTATCTGATGGCCAGATTGTTTATCAGGGCCCTCGTGAAAATATTCTCGAGTTTTTTGAATCTATGGGTTTCAAATGTCCAGAGAGAAAGGGAGTGGCTGATTTCTTGCAAGAAGTAAGTAATCGGAACCGAAAAAAATAAAAAATGACTAGCCTTTTGCCTACTATAAAAACCTGTTGAATCACATTGTCTAAAAGCATAAACTGTTAGAGAATGGACACAATTATTTCTTTAAATTTAGTCTTCCAACAATTTCTAATGCGAAAATAAACAAATATGCAGGTGACATCAAAGAAGGATCAGCAGCAATATTGGGCACGTAGGGACGAGCCTTACAGGTTTATCCAAGTCAGTGAATTTGCTGAGGCATTCCAATCATTCCATGTTGGAAAGCGAATTGGGGACGAGCTTGCAATACCCTTCGATAAAAGCAAAAGCCATCCCGCGGCTTTATCAACCCAAAAGTACGGTGTTGGAGATAAAGAGCTACTTAAAGCTTGTAGTGACAGGGAACTCTTGCTGATGAAGAGAAACTCATTTGTCTATATCTTCAAAATTTTCCAGGCATGTATTTTTACAGATTCATCTATTTTTTTTACATGGAATTCAATTGTTAATAATTGTTTTTTTTGTATCCTTTTTCAGCTTACTCTTATGGGGATAATCGCGATGACAGTTTTCTTTCGAACTGAGATGCACAAAGACGATGTAACTGATGGAGGAATATATACTGGCGCACTATTTTTTACTGTCATTATGATCATGTTTAATGGAATGTCAGAGCTTTCCATGACAATTTACAAACTGCCCGTCTTCTACAAGCAAAGGGATATGTTTTTCTTCCCCCCATGGGCATACGCACTTCCCTCTTGGGTCCTGAAAATCCCTATTACCTTTCTTGAAGTTGCTATCTGGGTATTTATGACTTACTACGTGATTGGATTCGATCCATATATAGGAAGGTGAGAGTTAAACATTTGTAGCGTGTTTGGTAGAGAGGTTTGATAGTAATGAACAATCTTAAGAGAATTATATATGACTTACTACGTGATTGGATTCGATCCATTTTAGGAAGGTGAGAATTAAACATTTGTAGCATGTTTGGTAGAGAGGCTTGACAGTAATGAGCAATCTTAAGAAAGAACAAAAAGCTAAAAGTTTCATTATACTGTCTAATTAAGTCAAATACTGCATATCAAATACGCACTGTGGCTGAGACACGTATTGTGTATACTTAAATAGGTCCCATTGCTAAGAGTAATCCGGTCTTGAAATAACTATTAATTAAGATTCTTTGTTGCAGATTTTTCAAGCAGTACTTGCTACTTTTAATGCTCCATCAGGCAGCAGGAGCATTATTCAGATTTATTGGGGCAACGGGGAGGAATATGATTATTGCAAACACATTTGGCCTATTTGCATTGCTCCTACTCTTTGCATTAGGTGGTATCGTCCTGTCAAGAGGTAAAAATATGAAAATTGAATGTTTAAATAGATTATGTATGGTATTCAAATAATCTATTTTCTCATATCACAAATTTTGGTTGGTGTTACAGATCAAGTAAAGGGTTGGTGGATATGGGGTTACTGGTCCTCTCCATTGATGTATGCACAGAATGCAATTCTCGTGAATGAATTTACCGGGCACAGTTGGAGTAAAGTAAGTGAATGCATTAACCAGTGCTGTCATGGCATGTCTGGTAGGGAGGAACATATAGTATTAATGAAGAAAAAAAGCTAAAAATCTTGATCAATATACTATCTAGTCCTTTTTGGTATTGCATAACAATAAAACAAAACACGCACTATGTATTTTCATCATGTTTTCCACACTAACTGCACCAGCTGACTGTAAATTTCTTTTTTATCTCAAAGATTATAAATGAAACTGAAGTGGGAGTTTTGGTGATGAGGTCTCGTGGATTCTTTCCTCAATCATATTGGTATTGGATAGGATTTGGGGCATTATTTGGATTCGTAATGATATTCAACATCCTCTTTGTTCTTGCTCTCATGTATCTCAACCGTGAGTCTCTACTCCCCATACTTCGAAGAATTTTCTCAATCAAGTTAAAGTATTAATAACGCTCGAAAATTTTGCAGCATTCGAGAAGCCTCAAGCTGTATTACCTGAAGAAAGTGAAGATGATGCCCTAAAAGGTGGATATGTGAGTCAAGTTCCAGCTCAAGGTGGTGATAGAACAAGGAGAAGCATTTCCTCGGAATCCTCATCCATGAGGACAGATGCAATTGAAGCCATTCAGAATAGAAAAAGGGGAATGATTCTTCCATTTGAACCACATTCCATCACTTTTGACGACGTTAGATACTCTGTTGACATGCCAGCGGTATGTAGTAAGCTTGACAAGTTTATATATTCTTTTATTATGAGATGTTATATGGTGTTGACCTCATCTATAAGCTTAAACTGTTACAAAGGAGATACATTCATTATTTAAATTCAATCTTCAAACACGTTCCATCACGAGCTGTCCAAATTTATTCTTTTATCAAAGACTTGACACGTGCACAACTTTTCATAAATGGCCGGGCAGTGGTGAGACTGGAACTTTGGAACAGAGTATTTAATCATCTTGTCTCAAAGTTCAACCTATGAATCAAAGAACATATTTAGTTATATGAATTTATTCTTAAAATGATGTGCATATTATGTGGTGAATCGAAGTAACAGATGAATTTCAATATAATCTCTAAATTGACTTGCAGGAAATGAAATCTCAAGGCGCTGCTGAGGATAAGTTGGAGCTTTTGAAGTGTGTAAGTGGAGCTTTTAGGCCAGGAGTTCTCACAGCTTTGATGGGTGTTAGCGGGGCTGGTAAAACAACTTTGATGGACGTTTTAGCAGGCCGAAAAACGGGAGGATATATTGAGGGCGATATCAAGATTTCGGGGTACCCAAAGAATCAAGAAACATTTGCTAGAATTTCGGGATACTGTGAACAAAACGACATCCATTCACCTAATGTTACCGTTCACGAGTCCCTTATTTACTCAGCTTGGTTGAGGTTGTCTCGTGATGTCGATTCTGAAACTAGAAAGGTCTGTAGATCTTAAACTAGAAGGGATTCATCATGGTAACACATATTAATAATTTGATATTGACTTTTAACCTATTATCTGCAGAGGTTTATTGAGGAAGTAATGGAACTCGTGGAACTTACCCCATTAAGAGGAGCACTAGTTGGGTTGCCAGGCGTCAGTGGTCTCTCGACTGAGCAACGCAAAAGGCTTACAATTGCAGTTGAACTTGTAGCTAACCCCTCGATCATATTTATGGATGAGCCAACTTCCGGGTTAGATGCACGAGCTGCTGCAATTGTGATGAGAACTGTCCGAAATACAGTAAACACTGGACGAACAGTTGTATGCACTATCCATCAACCTAGCATCGATATATTTGAAGCATTTGACGAGGTACGATAGTTAATATATAGATAAAACTGATATTTACTATTCATGTTATTAACTATACATGAGTTACTAACTGTAATGTGATCTTGTAGCTATTTTTGATGAAACGAGGAGGGCAAGAGATATACGTTGGACCACTGGGTCGCCACTCGACCCATTTAATCAGTTATTTCGAAGGAATTGAAGGAGTACCTAAAATTAAAGACAGATACAATCCAGCAACTTGGATGCTCGAAGTTACTTCTTCAGCACAAGAACTACTTTTGGGGGTTGATTTTGCTGACCTGTACAAAAACTCAGAACTATACAGGTTAGTTCATTCACATGAAAATAAATGTGTTTGATAAGAAAAAGGTGTCCCGCACTGTTTAATTTTGATTCTAGACTTTTCTAGGACCAGATATTGCTTTGCCAATGTTTTTAGTGGTAAACCAATTGTGTAAATCATATGGTGTAAAAATTGCAGGAGGAACAAAGCACTGATTAAGGAATTAAGCGTCCCTCGTCCTAATACAAAGGACCTGTATTTCCCTACTCAATATTCTCAATCTTTCCTCACTCAATGCCTGGCTTGCTTGTGGAAGCAGCATTGGTCATATTGGCGTAATACGCCTTATACTGCAGTTAGATTTGTGTTTACAACTATCATAGCCCTGACATTTGGGACAATGTTTTTCGACCTTGGCTCGAAAAGGTATATGAAAAAGGCAAAAAGAATGTTTGGCTATCATGATGTTCCAAATGACTTTTCTTGCTAACAAAACGTACTTATTTTCGATGTAGGGGTACTCAACAAGACTTGTTCAATGCTATGGGTTCAATGTATGCTTCTGTACTCTTTTTGGGGTTCCAATACGGTTCAACAGTACAGCCTGTGGTGGCAGTCGAACGAACAGTCTTTTATAGAGAAAGAGCAGCCGGAATGTATTCTGCGTTACCGTATGCCTACAGTCAGGTGATGCGCTAAACCAGTTAAACTAAAAACTCAAAACTTTCATGTTGATCACTAAAATTAAATTTTGATACAATTTCATCGCTCAAATGTTTGTTACAATTTAATCATTTCATCGGTGTTTGTTATTCAAACTAACGTAAATGGATGGATTGATGACGACCAATGTTTTTAGCTTTTGTGCAAGTCTTTCAAGTCGAGATTTGCTTACAAAATTTTCTCATTTGTTACAGTTTCTCATTGAAATCCCATACGTTTTCATTCAATCGACTATATATAGTGGCATTGTCTATTCAATGATGAGCCTCGAATGGACTGCTGAAAAATTCTTGTGGTATGTGTTCTTTATGTTCTTCTCATTACTGTATTTCGTCCTCTACGGTATGATGACTGTGGCTGTCACTCCAAATCACAACATCGCCGCCATTATCTCCACTTTCTTCTATGCATTCTGGAACCTGTTCTCCGGATTTATCGTCCCACGACCTGTAAGTTGTAGCAACACATTTTTTTATTAACTTATTTTATTATTCCTTAATACTGTCGAGTACTATGAAATCCAGCGAACCAAACAAGTCATATCTAATGTTTCTGTTGTTAATAACAGAGTATGCCAGTGTGGTGGAGATGGTACTGTTGGGGAAATCCCGTGTCATATAGCTTGTACGGTTTAGTAGTATCACAATTTGGGGATGTACAAGATATACTCGGCAATGGCCAGACAGTGGAACAGTTCATAAGAAGTTACTTCGGATTCAAACACGAATTTCTTGGAGCAGTTGCCGGCATAATTCTCGGATTTGTCGTTCTTTTCACCTTCATCTTTGCTTATTCCATCAGGGCATTCAACTTCCAAAGGAGATAATACGATGCTACTAATTAGTTTATGAAGTCAATATTATATCATGATCCTTTTATCGGTAGGCACCCGCATCTACAATCAAAAGAAAAGTTACTTAAATGCCTCCGTTCTTATTCCATTCAGTTCTATTTGATCCTTTGTATACCGAACTTATCATTAGAGTAAAAAATTGTTGTTTCGTATAGGAAATGTGGCTTGTCATGTTCTACTAGATCGTCTGAGAGTACTTAAATCTCAATTCCTTTTTTGTATCAAATTATAGTTGAGATATTATATATAAGTGTGGTTTATTTGTCTAGCATTCCTATCATCTAATAGTTTTACTTGCATTGAGCTTCAAACAATGTCATCTTAACTATTCTTTTCTTCACTTTTAATGCTAGATATAATATGGGACAAAATTTTTACAAGCATCAAAAGTGATAAACACGAGATTAACAATCACGTTGATTTTAAAGAATACAAAGAAAGAATATGCTAAAATGTGTTATTTTGTTAAAACAAAACTCAATAGTCAATACTATCTTAGGTGTGTTATTTTGAAGGTGGATTCTTGAGGTAAACAATATGTGTAGATTCTTACACATTTTGACTATTGACAATTTTTAACTTCAACGATTATCATAAAGGCAAAATGCACTAGTGGTTACCCAACTTTAAGCGAGGTGCATCTACGTCCTTTATTTTCAATTAAGAGCAGTCAAATCTCCCAATTTTAGTTTTATTACATTCACTACAAAAAAAACACGGCATCAGAGACAGAACTTTTCATCGTTGAAGCATTGATTCCGTTGCAAATAAGCTTTGGAGACAAAAAATTTCCAACGGTAAATCCGTTGATGAATGGGTTGCCCTCGAAAAGCTTCCCACGTTTGATCATTTGAGAAAAGGCCTTCTATATAGATCAGAGGGTGTGAATGAAGTTGATGTTCATGATCTTGGATTCAAAGATAAAAAGAATGTAATTGAAAGGTTAGTAAATGTCGTTGAAGAAGACAACGAGAAGTTCTTGTTAAATCTCAAAGACAATGGATCCATACTGGATCTTTGCTTTGTAATTAAATAAGTTAAGAGTGTTTTGCTCTTAGACCTTCTTAATAAATTCATGTTTTTGTAAACATGTCTTCTTACCTTTTACGTTGATATAATTATCAAGTCAAGGACATCGGAGTACCGTCAGGCAGGAGGTTATTAGGGAAACTGGTCCTTCAGAAAATGAAGAGGAATCCATCAATCATACAAACAGTAAGAAGGTTTAAATTTTACATTATGCTTTTTTTTTTTTTGAATTTATTTGATACAAACATGCCAGTAGGATTCATTTGTCTATTTACATACATAATTTTCCGCACACAACCAACGCCCCGAAAAATTGGTATCAGAGCCATGAATTACAAATTATGACAAATGAAGTAATTTGTGAAGAATGCACGCATTACATACTTATTTTCACTAATGAATATTTTTCATATGAAAATTATGATGCAATGTATAGACATGCAATATTTGCTAATATAAATAAAATGTCTATTGAAAGACTACAGCAAAAGAAAATTAATACTCTAATTGAGTATAATAAAACTGTAAAAGATTTCATTTTGCATTATGCGTTACAGCATCATCATAATGAATAAACAAATAAGTTGTAATACTTGCATGACATATATTTCTATATTCACATATGAATATGAAATGTAAAAATTTTATGAAATTAAATGTTATTGTTCCATAATAACAGATCATAGTTTCATAAAAGAACTAAAAGAAAAAGAAGAAAGTAATTTAAAAGATTACTATAACACAGTTCAAAGCTTTATCATACATTATGTTAATTGTCATTATTTGTAATAATGGAAATTAATATACATAATAATGATAATATAAAAGAAGATGATGAGATCTGTGAACAGATTGAATCACAAAAGAAATTTTAATTTCTGATAAGAAACTTGCTAAAATCTGTAAGACAAAACTTACTATTGAACCAAAAGAGATTTTTACTCTGCCAAGTTTTATAGACATGTTTGCTAACAGAACTAAACATGTATATTATGGTGTTTCTCAAAAAGAATTTGCCATACATGTACAACATACTTTTGGTAAGATATGAATTTTCTTACTTACTAAACAAGACATAAACAATCCTAAACAAAAGATAGATCTTGATAATAACAAGAATCTTTCTTGGGTTACTATAGGAGCTATTCGAATCCAGATTCGAAGCACCCTATCTGATAAAATTAATCAACCTATCTCTATGATGTTGATTGATGAAAGAATACAAAATCCTATTGAAGGATGTCTAGGATCTCTTGAAGGAAACCTAGCATGTGGAAATTGATTTTTATAGTCTATCCAAGACTTTCAGTCAGTTTACATGATCAAAACTTTGATGGAATTCTATCCTTTGTACACAAGTACGGAAGGGCAGATTTAATCAGAGACAATAATGTACCTTTCTCAATTTCATATCTTGTTAGTTATGCAATACATAATCAGCATAATATGACAATTGTTAAATAACCTAAAGAAATAAAGATTGATCCTTTATTTTCTGATTACCTTGAATACAAGGAAACAAAATTTGAATGGTTAATACAACCATCAAGACAATCTTTGGACATTAATTTGAATGACCAAAGAAAGTTAATAAAAGAACAAAGACCACTTCTTACAAGAAGTTTGTCTTTTAATAGACAACCTCTTCCAGTCAAATGGAAGGAAGGAAAACTCTGAAGCTGAAACCAATAAGAGTAGACAATTAAAACTGTTAAGTGAAACTGTTATTAAAATGGTAGAAACCATTTATGGAAAAGAAACCTTTAATAAGGATGAAGAATAACTTAATATATCTGGTATTGACATAAAACAGAGAGAAAAGGCCTTCTATAACTTAATATATCTGGTATTGACATATATAGATCAGAGGGTGTGAATGAAGTTGATGTTCATGATCTTGGATTCAAAGATAAAAAGAATGTAATCGAAAGGCTAGTAAATGTCGTTGAAGAAGACAACAAGAAGTTCTTGTTAAAGCCCAGGAACAGAATTGATAGGTACTACAATTATGTACGGTTTCGTAGTATCACAATTTTAAAATAATAAACCGTTGCTAAGTTGTTGTTAATCTGTTGGTGGTAGTAACGGAAGACGATCGTCGCTAAAATTCAGTCTTTATTGCCTCCTTTTCTGGTAGTGATTATAGTCACGTCTTCAATTTGAAGCAATTAGGCCATTTATTTCAACTCTGGCCATTCTATGAATGATCCCATCAATTCAACTAACATAATATGCTTACTAAGACATAAAAAATATGTTTAATTTACCGTATATTTCTACATCACACAACGATGCATATCACCTATCTTAAAACACTTTTTAAAAAAAATTAAAATTGGGTATTAACTAAACGAATATTTTTACATGGCAACTATTCTTCAACTTTAACATCGAGGGTTAACATATTTTGTTAGTTTGTGGATAAATTGACTGGATTTGCAAGCAAATCGAAGTTTGTTGACTTGATTGTATCAAATCGAAGAAGAGGCGATTAGATTTGCAAGTGAATTGAAGTTGAGTGATATGATTGCACCAAATCGAAGATAAGTGACCTAGATACACCTCTACTCCAAATTGGGTGACCACAGTGCATTTAACCCCTTAATCATAATGTCGAAAACTTCTGTTAGAAAATAAAAATATGAATTTAGTTATATTGGTTGTCATTTTTATCATCAAACTTTTCATTAGCACATTTTGGATTTGATAACAGATTTATGTTCAAAAGTCCATAGAAATGACGTAAAATAACTTATTTTTTCATTATAAATAAAAAGTGCAAAAAAATATTTTTTTCTTCATTTCAAAGCATAAAAACAAAATATTATGATATAAATAATCATCAAGGACGAGACACATTAGTAATGGAAGGTTGAATATAAGAAAAAAGTTAAGTAAATATTTGCTACAATGAGCAAATATTAAATTCGTTTAACTACAATTAAAATGTGATGTATCAAATAAAAATTGTGGATGCAATATAACTATCCTTAACTGAAAGGCATACAATTTAAGAAGTACTCGATTTACAAGCTTGATAAAGCCCATGTTTACGGTTTACCCTCATTAAAATTACAATTCAATTTTCTCTCTTTTTATCAATTACATATTCTCCAATAAAATAATATTACACGTAATCTCAAAAAAATTCTTTTTTTTAACCAAACATTTTTTAAAAAAATACTATTCCAAGTATTAAAATTTTAAAAATTCTTTTTTTTGTTACATCTCATTTAATGTTATATTAGTGCTATCTAGATTGTCGTTTTAACATCGATGACGCTAATTACTAAGTCCATGTTTGGCCCCCATTATTTGATATTATAATTTTTGTAATAGTATTATATTTAAGAATGTATGATTAGAAAAAAAAAAAGAAAATAATTTGAGTTTACGTGTAATAATATTTTATTAGCCAATGTGTGATTGATAAGAAGAAAAAGAAAAAATAATTATAATTTTAATAGGGTCAAACAAGAGCTAAATAACATTACTCGATTGATGTAGAATTTTTTATAATAGATTTTATGAAAACTGATTTTTAGGAGAGAGTGTAATTAAAATTATGAAAAATTACTAATTTAAATCTAAAATTATTTTATTTGAAGAATGTAGAATGAAAAATAAATTTGTGAAAAAATAAAAACAAAAGAGTTCCTTTCATCTTTAAAAATAAGACCAAATCGATTAATAAATCCAAAATCGCCTTGGGAACAATACATAAATCCTA
>CAIGRH010130479.1:0-10243 GCA_903798295.1 Fraxinus nigra | reverse complement strand
TTAAATTTCATATTGTTTCTTCTTTAATTATTTGGCCGGTTTCTCAACAATTGATATCAAAACATTCTTGATATTGGGATTGATTCATAACAGTTTACTTGACCCTGTGTTCTGAACAAATTATTTTTAGGTGGTCTCAACCTATAGTAGAGTGTTTAATACAAACTTGTCTTGCTGCTGGTGGTTCTATCTAGAATCTTGACTACAAATATTGATGACTGACTTTGCAGTTTTTTCAAATTCCGATGCAACTGTAATGAATGTCAAGGAGTGGTAACTTTCTCCTTTCCTTTCCCTTCATACCCCATGCCTACTTCTATCTCAACTTCCTTTGTTTTATGGGCATTTCTCAATCCTTTTTATATATTTCTTCAGCGAAAATGTAGTTCATAGGTCATCAAGGATCCTACTCATTCTTCTCTATGTCCTTTGTTGACCTATGGTTTATCTCAGTTTTAATTGTAAAAAAAATATGTTTTATCTCTAACAATTGAATTCAAGTCGTCATATGGCCAAATTAATCAATTGAAGATAAAAGGATTGCTACCAAAAGACTCGCAATTTTCGATCAAAGGAAATCGAGATGAAAGCCTAGCGTTCACGTCGAGTCTAGTATTCACTGGAGATATTAGATTTAGATGATTTGGATTCATATGTAGAGGTAAAATATTTTAATCATTAGCAATGAATCACAAGAATGTTAAAAGTTGAATTTTTATGCACAAGATAAATTATTCATAAAAATGCTTATATAAATTTGTTTTTCAAAAAGATAAAAAATTTCCACTTGTTTTTTTAAATTTTTACAAGTATCACTTATTNTTAATCAATTGAAGATAAAAGGATTGCTACCAAAAGACTCGCAATTTTCGATCAAAGGAAATCGAGATGAAAGCCTAGCGTTCACGTCGAGTCTAGTATTCACTGGAGATATTAGATTTAGATGATTTGGATTCATATGTAGAGGTAAAATATTTTAATCATTAGCAATGAATCACAAGAATGTTAAAAGTTGAATTTTTATGCACAAGATAAATTATTCATAAAAATGCTTATATAAATTTGTTTTTCAAAAAGATAAAAAATTTCCACTTGTTTTTTTAAATTTTTACAAGTATCACTTATTTTGAAAAATTAAGTGAAAATATCATCCAAAAGCCTACATTTTTCAAAATAATCAAAAAAGAAAATTTCGGGAAAAATTTGTCCAAGCAGACGTCCGCTTCATCCAACGGACACATTTGTAATCGTTCTGAATTCTGACGCACAACAGCTAGTTTAGTTGTCCGATTTAGTATGCGGACGTTCGGATGGATCGTCTGGTTGGTCAGATTTTTTTTTTTTTGCATTTTGACTGTTATAAGTGCCGCTTCACTTTACATTCAATATAACACTTTTAAGAGCATCCATGTGAGATATTTTTTTAGCAAAACTATATCGATTTATCTTTATCAAATCATGTACTTTGAAAAAAAACTTTTGATTGAATCAACTTTTGAAAATCATTCTACTCATCAAAATTTTTCTCATCTAACACTTGAGCTTCATTTATTACTATTTATTAAAGTGTTTGCCTATTTTTCATTTGGTACTTAATTTGATCATATCATTTATTAAGAGAGAAGTTTGAAATTGCAAAATCACTTTCCTTTTAAATTTTTGGGTTATGTTAAGGTCCCGTAAAGCTCAACATTGTATAAGGATCGGTGCTTTTTACTTGTAAGTCACCGAAAGCGTTGTAAATGGTTAGATTGCACCATTAAGAATAAAGAGCCAAACCCACTCTCGATTCTAAAAGTTAAAATAAAGAGTCTCTTCGAACTCATTTTTAAGCATCGTCTCTCTAAAATAGAGTCTCTTGAAAATGTTCTTAGAGGATCAAAAAATAAGTAATAACCATAAAAGACACTGAGCAGTTGGAGAATTCCTTGAAATAATTGAGACAGAGAAGTTAAGAGTTGAAACAATTTTAAGATCTGCCATTTGATCAAACTCTTCAAAATGAAGATTNGGTGCTTTTTACTTGTAAGTCACCGAAAGCGTTGTAAATGGTTAGATTGCATCATTAAGAATAAAGAGCCAAACCCACTCTCGATTCTAAAAGTTAAAATAAAGAGTCTCTTCGAACTCATTTTTAAGCATCGTCTCTCTAAAATAGAGTCTCTTGAAAATGTTCTTAGAGGATCAAAAAATAAGTAATAACCATAAAAGACACTGAGCAGTTGGAGAATTCCTTGAAATAATTGAGACAGAGAAGTTAAGAGTTGAAACAATTTTAAGATCTGCCATTTGATCAAACTCTTCAAAATGAAGATTTTAAGTTTTAAGGAAAATTTAACCGATAAAGAACAAAAATGGACAGACTCTCTACATTTGGCTTCACCAATTCTCAGCATGGCCCATATAGATAGAACTCTGGCACCATAGATTACCGTCCATTTCAAGCAATATGAAGTATTAGCGATCAATAAAGGATTTGTTCATGAGATCGACTGCTAAATCCATGAACTGCCACCACAGGAACAAGTAACCATCAGTTAAGAGAATGCTAAAGTTGATGCAGTTATGCATTTGAACACAAAATAGATGAAGAAAACACTTTATATACAAATGCTTGACACGAGGTGAGGAAAAATCAGCACCATTAATATGAGAACAAAAGTAGGGGTCGAGGGAATGCGTCTAAAGAGATAATATGGCAGCAGGGAATCTAACATTAACTATGCCTACTAAAGTGGCTTGATTATCTAACTCCCAAGACAGACTGATAAAAGAACATTGCAGTATAACAACATTCAAATGCATGAAATTTACCCTTCCAACTGGTTCCATAAACTTCATATCGATCTCAATGGGCCATACCTGCATAGATGAGTGCAAGGAGAATAAATTTTATTCGGAAAATATGAGCTTGTGGGCTAGGAAGATGATCAAGCCGTGTGCGACAAAAGAAATTGAGAATTCCTATTACCTATGAGCTAGATAACAAATAATTAATATCCCTTCCAAAAGAAATTATTTCTAAATTCTAGGAGAATGCTCCAATATTTGTCACATCTAAGAAGTGTATAAAATTCGATATAGCCTCATATAACTCGTACTCTACTATTTTTCTAAATTCAATATTTGTGTTTGTTGAAAAACTGTTCTGATTCTGTTGAAGGCTTTAAGCAAAAATTGACCTTCATTCTCTCCAAGTACACAACTAATCCACTTTGAATTTTATGTGATGTCAGTGCAAATCTCCATTCATAACTTTAGAGATCTTACACAAATGAAAGTCAATTTAAACTCATAACTACCCCTTTCAGCAGTGTATTTACCTGATGTACTGTTGGACATCATCTTTTTCTTTTTTAATGCTCTTTAGTTCTTTTGAATACTTTTTGTGTGCTGCTTCATTGAAATTACATTAACTGTTATCAATCTAATAATCATCAAGACCTTCCTATGAATTTTCTTTTACACTTATGGGACAACATATGAATATTTCAATAGCAAATATTAATTAACATTGAATTTTCTAAAGCCACATAATTGGTTCAAGTTTATAGGCTAACATTTTCTACTTCCAAATTTAGATTCTCACTAACTTGAATATCATCAACTTTTCTGTGGGGAAGGTGGTATAAGGTTATCTTTTAGGGGGGTTTTCAAGACTGGGAAGTGCAGCTTGTTCAAAATCTTATGGTGAAGCATCAAGAGTTTAACATTGTGGATGCAATGTGGGTAGAGTTGTTCACTTGTTTGGAACGGCACTAGTAATGACATATTTTCTTCAAGTCTTTCTATGAGCTTTTTCTTTGAGTTTCAATTCCCAAATTAAGTCTATCTATACTGCAAGACGAAAAATATAGCTCTGAGTTTAAATAAATACCGAAATAAACAAAAAGTGTATGTTTATTTTTCATGTATGTAACATTCAGGCGATGAAGAGAAAAATGAACTATTTAATAATACTAGTCATTGCCCGTGCAATGCACGGGCTGGTTATTTTGAAAGTAATGTTAGTGTGTTAAATGTATTGATCTTGTAAATTACATCTTCAACTCAATATTTGTTATAGCCACAATAGGATGGACTTTCCGTTATTGAGCTTGCAGAGAGAATTACTAAGTTGTATCATTCCAATAATATAAAATATACCAAAAACTCTTCCCTGATTTCTCCCACTCCTCCCTGATTCCAAATCTCACGGAAATGTTACCTTTGCATAAGAAATGCTTATTGCTGCAAGCTACAAAATACAGAAAGCACATAATTCTACAGCTCTTGGACCCCTTTTTCATTTGGATTTGGGGGGATTTATTTGCTGACCAACATACATTTGCCCACATATGACACTCGCTTATCTACAAGAGCTCACTTCCTTGTATAGAACAAAATGTTAGTGACCACATTTAAGGTAGCCAACAAAAGCACCGCAAAGTGGACAAGTAAGTAAAAAAAAAAAGACTTCCATTTTTTTTTTTTGTTAAAGCCGATAAAAAATTGAACTTTCTAGATAAGTAATCAACTGAATAATGTAACACATTACAGAACAAATACATTGAGCCAGAAATGCACAATAAACTCCACTGAACACTGCTCCACCAATACCCATATTTGATAGCAAAGCACCTAGAGTTTCCCTTTAATTTTGAAGCACGATTTTCTCAAACAAGTCCATCAAAAGAACAATTTTCCAACAGTACTACACATGAACAGACACCCAAGCACCAACACCAACAGACTCGAATACAATTGAGAAAGTAATATATACAACGCTCTTTAGCAAAAAATGTCATCTATGCACTCACAAACCCCAAATAGAAACTACTTGAGCAAGATTGATAAAAAAAAATGAGAGAAAAGTCTAATCTTTCAACCTAAAAAATCTACCATCTAGTCCATCTCTATTTCAAAAGCCAACAATTGCCAAAATAAACCCATAATTTAAACATCAAAACATCAGATTTTTTTCCCCCCAATTTTCTGAATTTTCCTACCAAAATACTTAAAAGAAACTAAAAATTAGAGCTCAATAAGTCAAGTCCAAACCAAGTGGGTAGTCAAGGAATGGCAACAATATAAAAACATATTTGTATTACATTCTGCATGGTTAAAGTGATATTAGTTTAGCAAGTCGTTCCTTAGGATGACAGATGGCCATCTATTTGGTATTTGATGATTAAAGGGTGATCATTTTGATAGTCGTTCGATATTAAGCTCCCATGTTCTTACTCAAGCTTACTACAAAATATATACTACAAAATTATATTCCAAAAGAATTTGTACTCCATTTCATCACTATAACTGATAATCGAATAAAATGAGAATACCAGTAGACATCTTAAGCCATACAAAATATAGTAGAGAAGATAACATAGAACGAAGAAAACATTTGCTATATAAATCGAAAGATAAGTCCAAACTTGAAAACTTGTGCATATGAAATCAAAAAGGGTCACCAAACACCCCCTTTTACTTCGAAAGAAAAAAAGTATGTAAGATCTCAACAACTAAACAAAAGAACAACTTACCTAAGAAAACTCGTAATTGTACTTGTTTCGTTTTGTCCTCGATAGAGGAGCTTCTTCTGTAGATCTCACTTCTTCTTGCGATTTGGTTTCGTTGTCAACATCTAGCCAAAAATACCAACCCAAAAACAAAACATCCAAAGACAAGTTAGAATTTCAGAAAATTGTGCATAAGAATCGAGAAGTCACAAAAAATCCCCCGTCTTCTCCGAAATACCAAAAACGCATAACATCCCAACACCGAAACAAAAGAAGATCTTACCAAAGAAAGCTCGTAATAATGAAAGCCAATTCAACTATTTCACCTGTAAGTATATTACATTGTAAGAATTCTTCATTTCTCTCACCCAACTTTACCACATCATCTTACAAAATTGACAATGTAAATCACATGACAAATGAAACCCAAACAGAAACCAAGATACAAAGTCAATATGAAAATCAAATTCACAAATATAAATCCCATAATTTCTTAATTTCAACACCAGCTAATCATTACAGTGCAGCTGAAATGAAATAAAATTTAAACAAGAAAACAACATTACATATGCAATTCAGTGGCTGAAACAAGGAAAAAAAACAGACATTTCAAATTTACATTTGACTAAACAAAAAAGAAGAAACTGGAGCTCAAGCGTCAAGAAGTAAGAGATGACAAATATACATAATGCACGCCAAACCGGTCCTCTCATTTTCCAAGTTAAATTTATTTAAAATTATAGTAATCATTCCTGTATTTATGGATTCAAAACCTTGCTGAAATCTTTTAGCTAAGCGAAAACAGATATCATACATATAAATCCTAAACAGCATTCGAATTGTTAAATAAAGTGTGTCCAATCCAAATAGATGTAATATGACCTAATCTTGAGGACACCAATCAATAATTAATATGTGAAGCAAATATTGGTCAATATTATTGAAAGTTGACAGTGAACATATGTTTATAAGTGAGTCTTATTGAAATTTGATAACCAAATAAGGAATTTGCATGGCATAATACCTCGAGAATTCATATCCACAGCAGAAATATCTTGATGCGCTTCAATATCAGGGTTGCTATATGATAATTTAATGATTTCGACGTCTTTAAGTTTTGGGGAGGTATTAATATTCTCCAATGAGATGTCTTCTCTTCGAACTAAACTTGTAATCAAGAAACTATTAAGTATTTTCTCTTGCACACATAATAATATATCTAATTAGAGCTTTTGAACCATCATAAAAAAAGGTAGAATGTTAAATTATAAGAATTGCTGAAGAAATAGCAGAAATTTTGTTGTGAATAGAGGAAAAACAGTGATGTTTTGAATCTCAACAGGAGGTTTTGAAGCTCAACTAGGGTAATTAAATTCACCGGGAGCTGCTTTTCAAGCGGAAAGGAAAGGTTTAGGGACCTTGTCCTTGAGGTCCTCGATCTCACGCCTGAACACCTCTTTTTTGGCCTCGTCTTTGTGCAATTTTCGAGCCTCTACGATTCTATTTATTTCATGTAATCCTTCCAGATGTCCTTGAATTTCTGGGTGTAGTCTTGTCGGATAACGAAGAGCTGAGCCAAATAACAAGTTAAATTCAAAAATCTGGGCATCAAGTTGCTCATTTTGACATCTCTACATACATGTATGTTCCTATTCTTTTGGTCAGAGCACGAACAGTTTACCTGGTAAGGGATGGTGATGGTGGCATTGATTGACCTTCATCCAGCTTTGCACATTTAAGCAAGCAAAGAACCAATTACTAATTTGTGTGATATACTAATATCCGAAAGCATATAAAATTAGAAGAGATTCATTCTCAAATGCCTGGACAGTTTAACAGGAGATTTTGATGGTGACCTTGAAACAGATTGATCAATTTATTTGATTAACAACGAACATATTGCTTGGATGAACAAATAAAGTCTATCTTAGAGATCGAGCAAATATACTTCAAACTAAAAATACATTAAGTTCCTTCTAGGTCTTCTGCTTCTACTGCGGATCCTGCGTGACCTTCTTGATGGGCTGCGCTTGTATTCCTTCACTTGAATTCATCGACTTACAAAGAAAAAAGAGTTTATTATTTCACAAGATAGTTGCTTTCATAAGATATTATTGCATGACTATTAGATTTCAGTAGTACGAATTACAATCTTCTAAGAGTTAAATCCCTCTAAGAAGTAAATAGTTCCAGATTGCACCAATGCGTAGATTAAAGAGGCTCAAATTTAATTTCTAACACAATATTAGAAATTGAATTCGAAGTGCTTGCCTTGGTTTTGTTTTGGTAAAGGAGAAACGACATTCTTTGAAAATTTAGTTCCTTAAAAGAGAAGAAAAACAGACAGAAGAGAAAAAATATAAAAGAGTACCCAGATATAATTTCTGGTCCAAGGATTCTTCAACTCGCTATCATCAAGTTTCCGGATCTGAGCAAGAGAAAAACAAATTACAAAACCGACTGGAAAAAATCATGTATGCAAAGAAGGTTAAACACTTTGATGATGAATACAACAATGACTTGCAGCATATTTAATGTCTTCGTAATTACTATAGTCAATATGCCAAAGGTTCCTGAATACAATAACAAATGTTTATAAACCCCATTAACAAGGTTGCACGGACCCATTAGTATGTCTACAGTTTAAAAAAATTGTATTGAATAAAATAAGTTACCATCATCACAAGAAATGTCAGCAAAGTAAATATCCCTAGATTTTCACATGTAATCCTGAAACATTTTTTCACAAGATAAATGTAGTTGCAAAAAAAAAAAAACAAACAAACAAACAAAGTTCTAACTCAGAAAATTCTACTTACATTCAAATCTTGCCTTGCCAAGAAGAAGATGAAGGATTACATACTTCTTCTAGCATGTCCAACATCTCATTTCAATATGTAAATGATAAACAAAAGGAACATCCAGCTACAATAACGTTCATGAAAATATAACTCAAAAATATTGGAGTTCGTGAATCAGCAAATGAGTTTGCAGAATTCATCAAAGGTATGATTTCTATCACAGTTTCTATCTAAACATAAAGCAGATCCTTGTTTGGAAATTGAAAATTGTTTATTTCCGATGCGCGTGATTAAGTAGATTCCCAACAATTAGAAACTGAATTCGAAGTGCCTGCCTCGGTTTTGTTTTGGTAAAGGAGAAACAACATTCTTTGAAAATTTAGTCCCTTAGAAGAGAAGAAAAACAGACAGAAGAGAAAAAATATAAGAGTACCCAGATATAATTCCTGGTCCAAGGATTCTTCAACTCGCTATCATCAAGTTCCTGGATCTGAGCAAAAGAAAAACAAATTACTAAATCGACTGGAAAAATTCGTGTATGCAAAGAAGGTTAAACACTTTGAAAACGAATACAACAATGACTTGCAGTATATTTAATGTCTTCGTAATTACTATAGTCAATATGCCAAAGGTTCCTGAATACAATAACAAATGTTTATAAACCCCATTAACAAGGTTGCAGGGACCCATTAGTATGTCTACAGTTTAAAAAAATTGTATTGAATAAAATAAGTTACCATCATCACAAGAAATGTCATCAAAGTAAATATCCCTAGATTTTCACATGTAATCCTGAAACATTTTTTCACAAGATAAATGTAGTTGCAAAAAACAAAGTTCTAACTCAGAAAATTCTACTTACATTCAAATCTTGCCTTGCCAAGAAGCAGAAGAAGGATTACATACTTCTTCTAGCATGTCCAACATCTCATTTCAATATGTAAATGATAAACAAAAGGAACATCCAGCTACAATAATCAAGTACTTTTATATTGAGTTTTTATAGAGAAAAAGATGGAAGAGAAAACTCTTACTTTTATAAAGCTCCCCTCTGATTCTGTAAGGATGCAAGTGCTCTTCCATCACTCACCAATAAGCTTGATTAGGTCTTCCGAAGGAAGAGATCTTAGATATTGACATTCATCCACCTTTAATATTAAGAAATAAGTTCAATGGAGGAACTTCAATAATCAATAAAATGCAATAATGCTCTGCAAGCATAATTATTAGAGTAACAAAAATGATATTACTATGAAGAAATGAGTAAAACTAACAAAGAATCCCAAGTGGCTGCAGCTATATTGAATTGCAAGTGGAATAAATAATTTTTAATTATGTAATGTCTAAAAATTTCATACTTACCTTAACTTTACAGAATAAAAAATAGCCCCCACTTTTTTAACACGCTCAATAGAATTTTTCAACCGCAAACCATTATAGATTTTGAAGTCGTTACATTAATAAAACATAATGATATATATCAACTTAAGTTGCAAGAAGCATTACATGTATAACACAGATTTTGGCAACTAACCAAGTTGGTCAAGTGTAAAAAACTCATTCTCAGTACCATCATCCCATCTCAATAACGCAAGATAGTTCACCATAGGCTCAAGCAAAAATCCCATCTCCAAGAACTATCGAATGGAAATATTACAAATGACATTAGTCCTAAATAAGGTGAAAAGGTAATCCATGGGATGATGAAATAAAATGATAATCATCAAGAAATATAGATACATGTATTTCCTACTCTTACTTTTTTATGAATCAGAGTTATATTTGTAATTAGATAAAAGTATAAACCAAGGACTATTTTAAAGGGAAACATAAATAAACTACCTCACCCACTGAAGTTGCACCATCCAATCAGGTGCAAGAATAAAAGAAACAAGCGCAAAGCAATGTATTGGGAATCTTAGCACCTGGTTTATAGTTACAAAT
>CAIGRH010130434.1:0-18421 GCA_903798295.1 Fraxinus nigra | reverse complement strand
TCGGACATTTTGCCCAGCCCTACCTCCAACAAAGTTTGGAATTTGACTTTTTTTGGGCACCAGTATAACAACTCTTAATTCTTATATCATGACTTGTTGAGGCACATCACACGATTTACCTCCTCCACGATGTTCTAGGACGGGACGGTCAAGGTTGTTGGGGTTGAACCTTTTTTAGTACAATTGATATTATTGGCCCTAAGCTAAAACCCCAATAAAACCCTACATTCGTCATCGGCGCACAAGATCTGTACTCTGTCTCACTTGCATCGTCTACGATGGCCGCCGTCGCCGCTAGGTCGTGCCTTCGTTCCGCCACCACATCCGCCCGAAGCGCTGCAGCCAGGTTCTCTGCTGGAGCCAAGCCCAGGGCCTCTACCTCTCCCTTTCGCCCCTCATCTCAAAGCCCCGTCACCGCTCGCGTTTTCAGGTTATACAAACGTATTTCACTAAGTATTCCAATAGAGAATTACGTTTTTACCATTCATTTGTATATCCACCATATATGTGTGTACTAGGTCACCGGTGGAGATGAGAAGTATTAGCGCCGTGTCGATGCTACCGTACCACACAGCAACTGCCTCTGCATTGCTCACTTCGATGCTATCTGTTTCTCCTCGAAGCCACGCTTGGACGCTCGAAGGTATTTTAATTTCGAAATATAAGTATATGAAATTGTTTATGCACTTCTCTCGTCTTAAGTTACATACCTATGTTTACTTTTCGCTACACAATATGTTTGCACATGATTTTGACAAAGTAGACAGTATGATTTGGTGTTTATATTTTGTTAACTATAACCTTAATTTAGGTTTTCTTTTATTCTTGAGCGAAAATAGGTTTAAATTACTAGAGGGGATGTGAAAGCACCTGAGCGAGGCGGCTGGTATTTAGGAAAATAACATTTTTTTGTGCTTCTTACTATTTTCGAGGTTTTCGATTGGTCTTTTGTGATCTTCAACTGAAAAAGGAAGAGGAGATTTAATAGGCACGTGTCAATTATAAGTATAGTATTGCATTTCAGTTATCATTTGGAAATATGTTTCTGATAGCTTTTGTTGATAAAAGCTGGCATCAAACTACTTCTTTGAGATTGCTCCTCTGAAACCCACCTTGTATTCTCTCAAATTTTGTGTTATCTTACTGGGTTTTCACATCTCTCTCAAAGTAAAAGAGGTGTATTTTTTTCTGGTCTTGTAGGGCAAGAGAGGACTAGATGAAGATCGTAAAAGGAGGTGAAGTCATTTCAATTTTTGATTCTAATGGAGATAATGAAGCATTTTATGTCTATCTTCTCCAAGATTAGGGGTTTGAAAACTCCGTTTCAAGATATATCTGCTAATAAGCTTTATTGAATTGAGTTAGGAAGCTTTATAGTTGAACACTTTTCTAGTGAGTTTGCTGAATTTAGAAAAGTAGGTTTTTTGTTTGTATCGGGGACAACAGCACAGAGGTTTTAGGCATAAGTTTTGTTGGATTTGAGAAAATAGTGGGTTATAATTGATCGAAAAAGAGTGGGAGCTTAGGACAGAAAAGAAGGTCGCGAGGGAGTTTTGGTATTCAGACATATGTGCTCTATAAAACTTTCTTTGTATATGTAATAAAATAGTAGGTATGTGTATTTAATAGTTTGTATGGATTTCATGGAGCCCCTGCCCTGGTAAGACAAAAACTTCCAAATTGGAAGAAAATATTTAAATGTAGCTAATCATGCTACCTACAAACACTGGAAAACAAAAATTATAAATGATGTATTAAAAGATTAAGAAAGACTGATTGCTAAGTGCAAGCTCGATGTGAATCCATCTTTATGTAAGTTGTTTTAAGCTAAAAATTTGGGCATTGATGCATCTCAATATAAAAGCATATCAGTTTATTAACTTTTCCTGTCATGTGAGTTTTTCAGAATCATGGTCAATAGATTATTACACAATCACTAATTTGGAATTCGAAATGTCAAAAAATCGTATTTGTTACACTAGGAAACATAAAGATGCAATCTACAACACTGCATACAAATGCTCCTCTAAAGAATTATTCTTTGGGGGGAGAGTAAGGGAAGAAGTGGCAAACTAGAGGGAGTAGTATTAGTCAGATGCTTTACTTGCTTCGATATGATCATTTATGATGGCCTTCTTATAAATTGCCCATAATAGTTAGTCATTTTTATATTATACATTTTTCTGTAGCATATCTATATGAACTTTTAAATTGAGCTTGAGAATCTAAAGAATGCTCCAAGTGTGATCGAATTCAACTCTGTGATTTGAAATTGTTGCTTACTTGTGAATCATCGACTATTATTTTGTTGTTGAAAAAGAGAGATTAGTTTCAACACCACCAGATCATATGGGTGACTTAGTCAAACATTTGAATTTGTCAAATTTACCTGTTTAGCTACGGTTTTTGCTTAATCATATAAAGATCATGCTAATATGTGGTATTCGCTCAGATTGCAATGATGATGTATGATGACTGTTGGATGGTTCGAGCGAAGTTTTATTTACGTGGGCTCTAGGAGAATGCTGGATAAATAGTCTTGAATGAACTCCAGAGAGGATATTATCAATTATCTCAGTTGTCCTTGTCTTTAAATTGGACTGTTAAGTTATGCTGAACAAAGCTAGTTGAGTTTCACATAAAAAAAAATGATGCTTCATGTTCATGGCTTGTCCATAACTTTGTTACATGTTTGAGCTCCTTGAGGAGCCATGGATTTTTATTAGTGCACATGTTACATGCAGTTGCAAAGTAATTTTTTGAAAAGCAAGTGGAGAATCCTTTGTGTTAGCTATCTATTCATGCAATTTGTGTTTTTCTCCTTGAAACTGCATCTTTAAATAATTTTGAAATTCCGCAATTGCTAGCATTTCCAACTTTCTTGACTCTGGCTTTTGTCTGTTTAGGGTTGTGATTTCTGCTCATTGGCCGACTTTCGGATTGAAGATTTCCAAATTCTCCTTTTTCCTTTTGCTGAAGTTTTTTGTATTTCTATTTATAGGAGATAATAACTTGGACTTGGTAATCATAGTGGTGTTTGTTTGCTTCTTGCTTGACTTTAGCCATTGTTGGCTAAACTAGTTATTTATTTACGCTACTCTCCTCAAGAATTTTTTTTTTTCCTTGTATTGTAGATGGATGATTGTTAGAATGTGTTAGAGATGCGGTGCATTTCGTCATAGTTCCATGGATGTCAGTGAACATTAATACTACTGCCAGAGATGTAATTCAGCTTTTATTGCAGTAAATTCCAATTGTTAAGCAATATTCTAAAAACATCTTAGAGTAGGTTTCACTGATTACCTGAGGTTCTTTTCTTCTATTGATATTTTAAGTGGTATGTGAAATCATGTTCGTCTTAAACGCAGTATTCATGTCTATAGTTTGGACTTGTTCATGGTTTGAGGGCTATTGGCATTTATTACTGAGGATGTTGCTATAAGCCAAGTCTAATATAAGCATGAATAAAAATTCGTCACGACTTTGATAGGACGATTTACTGTTTTATTTGAAGAATTTGGTCTGATGTGATTTACTAAAATCCAGGGACGATCTTTTTTATATGCCAACTATTAAACAGTAATTAATAGTTAGCCCTATCACAGTGAATTAGCTAAAATGGAGATTTTCAATGCTTACAAGGTAAGCGCAAGGAATTTCAAGATTCATGTACTGAATCCTCTTAGATTACGAATTTCACAGGCTCAAAAACCTCGACACGGCCACATCTAGCCTCGTAGTCCTTGGTGACAATTTTTGCATTCCGAAGGACCGGTGTTACTTTGCTGCATCAAGTTGACTACATGGATATGAATGTTAGGCCACATCTAGCCTCGTAGTCCTTGGTGACAATTTTTGCATTCCAAAGGACCAGTGTTACTTTGCTGCGTCAAGTTGACTACATGGATATGAATGTTACTCGTCACTAAGCAAGGTTATGAACTCGCAAGCACTACAACATGAATATCGAGAACTAAAATTTGAAGTAAATTACAGTAAGACAATAATTTAGTGCTCTGATTGATCATTTTGGGATATCCTTGGAGAATCAAAATATTGACCAAAAGAGCAATTTGTACTAGCCATGTCAAGGAATCAAGCCACGAACTGAAACTTAAAGTTTGAGCAAAACAGGTCTGAGCTTTTTTGGGTCGGAGTCGCGCTGAGCAGAAGTTTGGTCAAAAAAATTAGGCTCGGCTGTAGCCTTAGTGGGCCGAAACGAGCCGGCCTGGTTAGGGCTTTTTCTGGGCCACGAGTTGCAGCCTTTGACATCACTAATTAGTACTTTGAGATCCTTGACTTTGTTGTTAGTTCTTTTTAACAATTCTTGTTTGTTAGTAAAATTGTACTCTCTTTTGATATTACGTATGATCAATTTTTTTGATACATTTTGAGCTCTTAAAATTTGGATTTGGTAAATTTGTTGTCTATCCTCGCTTCTTATTTGGAAAATTTCAAGGAGGAGTTGATTTTTTCTTTGGTAGTTTCAATAATTTTTTGTACTTTCTTCATCCTTTTTCCTTCTTAGTTTTTCTTGAATACATCTAACGCGGACTCCCTCCAACTTGATGTGGCAAAGGAAAAATAAACTTTTTAAATTTAACAGTGTTAATGATATCAATGTTACGAATTAGCAAGCTTTTCAACTTGCGGGAAGCCGCATATGCATTGTAGAGGTCTCGAGTCTAAGCCCCTGTTTGACTACTATTAAAATGAGTTTTTTGGGGTAAAATATATGTTGGAATAATATTTTTTTAGAAAATATGTGATTAAAATTAGAGAAAAGTTTTAAATTTATGTGCATAATATTTTATTGTAAGATTATGAGTTTAAAAATGAGTAAGAAAAAAAAAAGTTATTTTGCTGGTTGTCTAAGGGCTAAAATAGGGACGGCGAGCAATATAGTGGGCAGCGTCGTACTAAAGTTGTTGGATGATGTCATTTGTATATGTATTTTTTTACATTATTGTTGACATGAATAAAGAGTGTTAATTGACGGTGTATTTGACATTCTCCCTACTGTGGCAAAAATTTGGTTAGTGATGTGATAGTTGTGGTTAAAATAATTGGTGAAGATCTAGACACATGAAAAAGTGTATATTTTAATGTAGTTCATGATGTACATATAGCATGATTCTTGTTGACATTACCATTGTTGTTAACAGATAAGTGGATGAAAAAATTATTTTATTTTTCAACTGTCAAATGGTGTAATACTACGTGACAAAGGGTAAATTATGATGTAAATCAAATCGTGATCGAAAGTTGTTCAGCCGTGGGAGTGTGGTAGGGTAAAGAATGTCCAAAGATTCTAGTGGAAAACAAATACTGCCAATCACAAAACTTCTTGGTCGGTCCATTCACAAATCAAAAATTTCCATGAACTTGAAGCCAAAATTAATTCAAATAAAGATAATATTACCCGCATCACATCGCATCAAGCAAAACCAGCAGTACGCTCCATGACCGTTTCCCATACTAAAAGATAATTATTGAAAATGAATTATAGAATATGAATTCCACGTCATACCACCAGAAATTTACACTTTCCTTTCTCTACATAATCAGACCCAAGACGTTTTTGGCCAGTTTCCTTAATATAACCAGAAAATTCTGCAAAACTTCAATTTTGTTCTTAGTGAAGAAGAAGATAATGGTGGTAGAGTTCTTTCTAGGGTGCACGGGAGTTGTGATGTTACTTCACGGAGCCAATTTCTTCTTCCATGCTCTCTCTTCTCATTTTGCAGCCATTCGTGCTATCAGGTATCAAATCCTCCTCATCCACTGAGCCGCCACCAACCACCCCAAAAATTGGAAGGAGGGGGGGAGTTGAGTTGAAGTTGTTGATAAATTTGTTTTTCCTATATTACTTTCTTTAATCTATTTCTTATTTATGAGAACAATCAATGACTTGTTCATCGTCCTGTACGTAATATTGTCAATGATTCGTATTAGCTCATGTTCGACAGTCATTAAAACAATTTTTTTTTTCTCAAACTCATTTTCATTCTCACGACAAAATATTCTATACACGTAAATGTAAATGCAAAAAAATTTCCTACTTTTTTAAACACAAATCTTTCTTAAATTCACTATTTCAAAACTCATTTTAATTTGGTTGTCAAACAGGGCGAGTTGAAAAACTTATTTTCCTTTAAATAAATCATTGAAGACTGTAGTATAATTCGAATTTAATTAATTTTTAAGAACAGAAAGGTACCAATTGATCATTGTGGAATTATTGTTTGGAGGTCTTTTTCTATACTAAAGAAATGTTATTGGTGGTTGCCTGCTTGGTCCACGGCTTTATTTTACCTTGCCCTGGCCCACAATTAGATGTAAACCTATCCTTAACAATTTATTATTCCACGCTACATATTATGTTCATTCATTTTTTATTTAATTTTATTCGATTTAATGTACAAATTGCTTATTTGTTTGGCAACAGTTTCTTGGGATTTGCAGCCTGGTAGAGACGGACGATGTTGTCATGTAAAGTAATGTAATTTATTTTGTAAGTGTTGTTCATTACTGCCTATGACAATGGTCTGAACAAAGTTAGAATACATTTTTATTTATTGATTAATGTCACAATTACTCGACTGTAACATTGACCGATGATGAATAACATTTATAATTTTATATATTGTTAGGAGTCGTTACCACTACAAAGAAACGTAGTCGAGCTTTGCATGAATAAACAACCCACTCAATTAACTTGCAAAGTAAACCAAGCTAAAAAGCGACCTCTCTTCCCACTTACATACAGTTTCACAATGTCATCTTGTGTATCAATTCTTTTCTAAACATATCGGGGGATATATTAGACTGAATAGTAGCGAACGAATATAAAGTATGTACGTAAAGAAAAGAAGCTAAAATTTAATCTATTTTTACTATGCTGAGCTGTCAAAAACATATCAAAAACAACTTGAAAAGTATTTTGTATAAATATTGGAACTAATTGAGAGAACAAAACTCAGATATCAAATAGAAAGAGTGAAAAAAGTCAATACCTTCAATTTTTTATTATTCTCATCTTCCTTTCATTATAAACAATACAGATAAACTAACATTATCACTTGCCTTTTTTTCCAAAGAATACTGTGGAATTATATACTTGGTGCTTACACAAGGAAGGTTACTCAGTTTTACCTCTATGTAGTAATACAGAAGAATGAACCCTTGCACTTAAACTGCCTTCTGAGCAATTATTAGTCTTCTGGTTTTTCCTGAAAAAGGATGCAAGTGCCTTCAAAAGATATGTAGAAGAAAGCCTGACCTGAGAATAACATATGCAGCTGGCAGTTCTTTTCTCAAATTCAGCAGAATCATTTAATGTAGCTTCACAATCCTACCAATTTCACACAACCCCAAATTCAGCCGATATTAGGACTGAGAATGTCGTCGGTTCCATTTTATTTTTTTTTTCAGACGAACCATTATAATAAATGTTGGGTTGAATCTGGTATTAGAATGAGAAATGTACAAGACGACATATACAAGAAGACACAATTTCGTATCCGTCTTCCATAACTTCGCTCAGATCAACAAGGATTCATCTGACATTATAGTCAACAAAGAATATTTCACTTTAACTCGTATCATCCCACTTTCTACACAAAGTTTGGCACCAGTAACCACCCAGTACCCAGGTGGATCTTCGGGTCCCCTCACCATTTCTTTTGTGTCAACAAAATGTGACATTTTTGGAGCTCTTGCAGGGAAAGGCGGTCCCCCTGGATAAACTGCTGAATTCAAATCTGCCTTAGCTGGCGGCTTCTCAGGTTGATTCAGTACAGTGCTGAATGGTGCACTTATCAACATTGAAATCATTCCGGATTTTTTTGACGAGGATGTGGGTCCATCCCATTCCGATCTACGAATAATAGCAGATGCTACCATTGAGAATTCAAGCCTTAGGAAAAGGACCTTCTTCGTACCTATACCCTTGACCTCAAACCTGGCCTTCGTCACAATAGATGCTGTGTCATCAATCCGCGCTCCGTGATACTCTACCGGAGCAGTGCATACATGTGAGAATATGCTCCATTTGATGGGTTCTAAGTATCCTCGTTCCATGGGTTCATCAACTGGCTCGTAACTATGATCATTCATAAGACGAAGGGACTCGGGAAGAGTTGACAGATGCTGCAGATGGATAGCTAGGTGATCACTCCTCTTGCCTTCCAAGTATAAGCGAATTCCAGTCGCTGGACGGTTCCTGGTATCAACCTGCAATTCTTTCAACTTGAAGTTATAGTAGAAAGAAACAATATTCCTCTTAAATTGTTACTACCCAACTAAAAATATTCAATAGAATATCGCTTATGTAAAGATAATTTTTCAAAGAAACAGCAATGAAAATTTTGAGATGCGCATAATATACGAAAGGACCAATCAGCAAGGAACTATGTGATCTTTTAGTTGTCTGCCAAAAAAAAATGTACAATAAAGAAAAAGTTCAAGTAGGCTGGGCGGGCATTCAATTTGGGTTCTGATGTTAAAAATATGATTTTTCAATTATGACAAGAACTTGCTATCTAGAACTATCATGAATAACATGGCAATTTTAATCAATAGCTATCAGAAATCACCTTCACAGTATTGACATAAAGCTTGGGACCCATAAGATAGAATTGTAGTGATGGAAACAATGTTTTCTTGCGACGAGGACCAAGAGGAAGGTCATTGTATGCAGGAGCCCACTGACGGGGCAACTGAAATTCCAAAAATTGACTGAGTTCCTCTAGTGGTGGTTTGTCTGCACAAATATATGTCACCAATAAACTCTATCAGAAACAGTGTTCATAACTTTTAGTAACACTATCCAGCAAGTATAATAATGCATAGAGAAGCAAGCATTTCTCTTAAAGTCTTAGACACGGAAAGTGAAGTTAAAGGTCACACGTTTCTAGAAGACAAAAATAATGGTAATGAAACTAATGCAAAATCAGATTCAATTCAATAGCATATACTTACATCGCAGGTATAGATTAAGTGCATGGCTTAAAAACCCACTGCCACGAACACCACTTAAAAGAGATGCTATAGGCACATAAGACATTGATATGACATTTGGAGACTGTGATACAGTCGAAAGCCACTGGTTATGACTTTGGCCCCTATCAAAACCTCCCCTCCGAGTATGAATACTCAATATATCCTGCATCAAGAAATAAATGCACTAACTTGTATCGAGCATGTGGAGCCCAATAAGTTAATAAGAAAATTAACAAGAGGCTTACATCATTTTTGGAGTGAGAAACAACAGAAGGTCTCATTGCATTTGCAAATGGTAGATTAAGATCCCAGATCATTGGTTCCTCCTGTGTATAGATGAATTTGAAGGAGAATGGATCAGTCTAACAAGTAACACATTGAATATTATAATTTAAGTTTGGTCATAGCAAGTGTAACCGACCATATGACCTTGATCATTTATGGTGGGCTACTTGCACATATACTAATAATGGAGATGGTTTCTTAGCCTTTGTTTTTCAATTAATTTTCCCTTCTTAGAACAACAATGTGGCTGTTAAATTTGTTTTAGGCATGACCTCTCAGCAAATTATGCATATTTGCCTGTCGCTAGTATCTAGAGTGGCATAAAATGTTAACATTATATAGAAGGCGAGTTCATACATTATTTCTCTATCTTCTGTTACTTCTCGGCCTTAAACTTTCCTTTCAGCCAACAATTATCTAAAAAAAAATTACAAATTCAAGGTTTTCAAATGTAACAAAGCATTTCCAGTTTAACTTAATTTATTCTGTCTATCATTGGTCCTTTTCTGAAGTCAATGGTCATAAAGTATGAAGTGGAAAAAATAGGGAACTACGTTATATGCAGCGAAAAAATTATGATGAAGATCTTACACAAGCAAACATAATATGGCATCAATATACCTCTACTTGTTACTGTGAAGTGGTAACTTGTGAATATATGATGCAACTTAAGGATATGTTTTGAGTGAAGAACTTTTATTCTGGAAGCTAATAAAAATCTACTCGAACAAGATACAAGTGGTTTCAACTGTACTAAATGGGTCTGACTGAGATTTCAAGTACCTTTGGCTTTCTTGATGAATTATCAGCTTTTCGTGCCAGGCTTCCATTTACTTCTTCAGCAAATTTTTCATCAGCTAATTCTTTTAACAATTTCTGCACTTCTGTTGGCTGCAGACTTGAACTTTGAAGCTGCTTAATGTGAATTACATCCTTACCTCCCATCTTAACCCCAACAATGACATGGGTGCCATATTTTTCAATAAACCTGAACACAAAATATTGATACTCAAGATCTTATTGAATGCAAAATATTGATACTCAAGATCAATATTTTGACACAGTTTCCCAACTTTTCATTGGACGCGTCCCTTGATGTGCCTTAAAGAAACAAAGAATATAAAAATAATAAAAATATGTCCTAAATTCTCCAACTATAGGTACGGACTCAATGTATCCATATTATTTTTCGGTGAAAAGTTAGTTTAAAGTATGCAAACTATGTAAACATACTTCAAGGTTTCAAACATCTATGTAGTTAATAAAATATTACAAGTGATGAATCATAGGTAACTGCACAATGCATAAGGGGTGTGGCTAATCTCGGCATTAAGCAATAGGAGAAAACCATCAATGCTACTTAACCATCATCAAATCTCAAAATCAATATGCTAGGGATAGCACCCCCGCGCAGCATTGATGAACGTGGCGAGGACGGGGAACATGGTCCCTGCACCGAATCTCTTTCTTTTTTATTTAAATTGTATTTAAAAATAAAAATAATATTAAGCTCCCGTTCAGCCCCCATTAAATTTATAATACATTTTTCTCTCTTCTTTTTAACTACACATTCTCCAATAAAATAATATTACACATAAACCAAAAACTTTTGCTTCTTTTTCAACCACACACACCAAAAAAAAAAAAAAACTATTCCAAAATTTATAACATCAAATAATGGGGCCAAACGGGGGATAAAAGTAAATAATTAATTCAACGGGACTGTACAAGGAAAAAATTTTAATCCCCGCCCCCATTGCCATCCCACAACATGCATAGAATGACCAAGAAAATTTGAACATTACTCTCTTAAAGTACATTGAGCACAGAAAACTACCTTAACAACAGAGCATATACATGGCAATAACAAACTACCATGAATGAACTTCTTTCCAGGAGCTTCTAACAGTAAGAAACAACTTTTAAACAAACAACAGAAGAAAGCTTCAAGCTAATTATCTTACTCAGCCAGAGCAGCAGGATCCCATGAAGAAGGTACTTCTTGCTTCACTTGATCAGATAGAGTTATTTGAGATCTTGCCAACTCAATTGTGTACAAACTAATGAACCAACCATCAAGAGCAAGAAGTTTAGTGGTAGATACATCCTTCTGCCAGCAACCCTTATAGCCAAACATTGCATTAAAAAGACCAGAAGGTATTTTACCCGACAAAGACAATTCCTGGTTAAAATGCTCTGACATCTGCATATATTCAGATAAAAGAGAAGCCATTAGACAAAAATGAGGGCTCCACGCTGTAAAGGTTAGAATTCATCTCAAACATAAATGTTTGCGTTGTGATGTTTCAGAACAAAGGCTCCCTACTAACCAAGCACAGCACTGAAGTTGAATAACTCTCTGCTATTCTTATTTGAGAGGGATTATTGATTGCCAGAATTAAAGATAACATTTTAAAGCTTGTTTGGTAAGCAAAATTCAATTAAAATTGAAAATATAGTCGTTATTGAGTTTCACTCGTCTAATAAAAGTCAACGATAACGGCTATTTTTTCAATTTTAATCTCTACTAAACACGCCCTTAGTCCGTAATATTAATCTGAAATTCGTTCTCTTGTTACCCAGACACAAATACCAAATTTTCTCCAGGACATTGATTTGTTCCAAAAAGAGGAAAGTGAGAGTTTTTTAATTTAACATAATCGAAATTGTCAAAATGTTTTTAAATAAAGTAATAAACACATATATAGCTTCGACTTCATGGTTTCTGTTATTAAACTTCAAGGATCAATTACTGGCCAAAATAGAAACTTCTGTAGCACGGACACTTCCATTAGGGTAGGGTGTCCGTGTTCGAAACGCGTCGGACACGAGTCGATACCGACACTTTACCGTAATTATTTTTCTTTTTATAGTAGAAATATTGTATATTGTTAATTCAAAATGATTAGCAAGTAGCAAATAGGTAATCATGTTTAAAAAATTTCAACAAGAAAAATTAATAACAAGTATAAAACTAAATTTATACTATATAAATGAAGAATTTTTAAGAATTTAATCAACGTGTCGATAACGTGTCGTGTCTGTACTTTTTTAAAAATCGCGTGTTCGCGTGTCGGCGTATCCAACACTTGTCCGTGTCCATGCATCATAGATAGAAACTGACTGATACATTTCAACAATACATGTCCACATACTATTAGTGTGTGAGATTTTTGTGTGTGTGTGTAACTTGCAAAATTGCAATGCTCTGTCAGAATTATATGAAAGTTCTCCTAGAATGGAGAGAATTGTCCATCAGAAAGCCATTCAGGTTTATCCCAAAACCAAGGCTTGGATCAACATCTTAGAAAGACAACCTTCTCAAATAAATGTCAACCCATCTCACAGGAAAAGAACTAGTAATGGATTTAATGAAAAATGTTTTAACATTTAAGAAATATCAAGAATAGAAAGTAGGTCATTATAGGTAAAATATTTATCAATTAAACAAAACTCCAATACCGTAATTCAGAGTAGGTCACAGTTGACTTCCAATTTTGAAAACAACAACCAAGTTAGAATTTGAAACCCACAAACTACTCTGCTGACCAAAATTAAGCTGCACTTGCACCCTTAACCAATGGGATTGATTTTCTATCAAAGGGGGAAAAAGAAATATTCACAAAACCGGTGGTGGTGGCAAAGAAAAGATGGGAATTTTCCTTTAGCTACAACTCATCAGAGAACAACGATCCGTATATTATAATCTGAATGTCGATGTTTATAAAATTACTGTTCTATTCCAATTTGGTTTCCACCGCAATGAAGAATACGGAATACCTGTTGTAATTTTCCATCCCACGGTGATAATTATTTTTTATTTACTTCTATATGGGTAAGATTTTGTAAACTTTGTTTCAGTCTTCTATATTCAAATTTCAAAATTAGCAAACCCCACAAGTTATCATAAATATTTTTCCTATTATCATCATAGTTATTGCTAATTTTCTATTACAAATTAATTGCTCAACCCTTTCCAGCTCAAACCAATATGTGCAATTGAAACAAAATACAAAATGAAAGTTCTACGTTGAAGGAAATGACCTGATTGAAGGATAGAGTATCGGAGCGAAACCTGGTGCGTTCACCTTTATCGCACTTGATGGAGGCTGATACGCCAGGGACAACCACGCCGCCAGGGACCGCCAGGTCCTTTATTCGGGTTCGGTCCAGCGCGATCAGACCCGTACCCTTTGGACCCGCTTTGCACGCCAATAAGCGGATATCCGACGTCAGATCGTACCCGAAGCCTAGCACCGACACAGCCTTCTCAGCTGCCGTCTGCGGATCCATTTGATTAGGATTGTACGCCATGGAAGAGTCGAAATTGACGTAGTTTGAAGGAAGGTTTTGGAGTGGTTTGTTGCTTAGTTGGAATTGGAGGCAAGTTGGAGCCCAAATACGAAATGCTAAGAGCACTCCGGCGGGAAGTAAATTACTAAAATAGCCTTGTCAAAAATAATTAAACACGAGGATGAGATTATCTTGTTGGGTTCCGAGTGAAACTTGGGGTTGATCTACCATTTTTCAGTATTTATTGGTTCATACAATAATTTGACTTTTATGAAATGACAAAATTAAGATTAATACTAAAAAGAAACGAAACGTCGTCTTTTTCACGCCCAACTCTAAATCCCGTATTACCCTTCCTCATGATGAGGATTTTAAAATGCAAGTATTTGCGCATATATGTGTGTGGACAAAGGTTGTAGAGCTGGGAGACGAAACATAAATGGGGATGAGGGGAAAAGGTGATGCAGATTGTGGTGGTCGAAAATGGACGGGGAAGATGAAATTTAACTAAAACAAGAATCCATTTCAGGCTTACATGATGGATCGAGGTGAGTTACGAGAGTGTGAAGGGATATGAGATACATAGAGGGTTGTTACGAGGTGAATGAGAATGAGAATTTGGATCGTGGATTGAGTTAGGGTGTGTAAGGAACGAGATGGTGATTTTTTTTTTTTTATTTTGCTTATAATTGTAATATCAAAAAGAATGATTTTTCTTATTTTATAACGACCCATGAATAAGAACAATATGTTCAAGAGTAGAATGTTGAAAAGTTCAATGACGAAAATGAAAGTGGGGCTAGAATTGTAAAAGTAGTCAAACAATGTGGACCCTTCAAACAATTTCATAAAGAAAAATCAATAAGGAGCAGGGCAATGCTTTTCCTTTGGGGTGGAAATATAAGTTTCGAGTTCAACGTTTGAAAGGGTAAACGGTCTACTTTGTGCTGTTGATTTTGACTCCCAACTAAGTTCCCAATGTGAACGAAAGTTGATGAATTGTAGGCGGCGGCTGGCGGCTGTTTCCGGGTAAATTATGACTGGCAGGATTTTATTAGGCGAACCATTTACAAAGTCGCTTTTATCGGCCACACTTCCCATTTATTCACAATTCACCGTATATTAAATGAAATAAAAACAACTATATTAAACTTATGTTTGAGGTTCATTTTTTTCAAAAATATATTTTTAACTTTGTTTCAGTCTTTTATAAAATAATGTTACACGTATTCAATTGGAAATTTTGAAAATTTTGGTGGACTTTTTTTAAATGATGACTTTTATGAATTTTGTGGATTTTTAGAGATTTGTATGGAATTAGTGAAAATCTTTTGCAGATTTCTATATACTTTTATTTTAAAACTTTTATAAACATTTGTGCAATTCATAAGACTTCCATTCAAAATAGAATTCATGTAGATGTAGTGCATTGGTGTAAAAATTATCACATACGAGATAATGGTTTTCACAATTCTCCTTCTCCTTTCCATTTCCCTTTCCCACCCTCATATTATAAAAAAATAAAAATATTTTTTAAAAAATAAAAATTTCAAACATTAATTAAATAAACAATAAATCATTATACATTTAAAAAAATAAATTTAATATTCAGTATTATTAATATAATATACCTTTAAATAAATAAAAATATATACTTAAGTTTAATTATAAATTAGTCTATATAAAATTTTATGATTTAATTTGAAATAAATATTTTTCACAAAAAAATAAATGAAAAAAAAGAACAAAAAGTTTTAAGAATACAATTTAATATTTTTCATAGAAAATTGAAATAAACAAAAAGATAGAGAAAAAGAAAAAAAAATAGAAACTAATTTAAACAAAAAAAAAAAATCATAACTCTAATATTCGTAGAAGTGAAAATGAAGTGAAATATTAAAGATTATATATACTTATTTATTTTTTATTTTTGAAAATCTCCTAAAATCTTGGGATTAATGAGAGACAAATTTTGTGATTTTATTTAAGTATTTTCTTCTTAAAAATTAGTATCATGAAGACTTTTATAAAAGTTTCTAAAAGTCGTTAAAATTTAAATATCTCAAAATTTATAGAGCCTTCTAAAAAGATTTCATTGAATACCTCGTGATTTTTAGAGACTTTTTAAAAGTTTATAAAAGTCTCAATTCAACACACAAATATTTTTAGAGTCTCCAAAATTTACATTGAATACCCCTAAACTTTTTAAATCCCAAAAAGTTATTAAAAGATTCAATTGAATACGTCACCCGTAAATTAAAAAAATTTAACCACACATTCTCTAAAAAATAACCCAAAATTCTCCAGTCAAATTTCAAAGTTTAGCGTGGGAAGAAAAATAGAGAGAATTTTGACTAGATTTTACAAGACTATTTATACCTTGAATTACTTCTCGATGTTTATAGACTAACCTAGGGGTTGAGGGTATTTTTGACTTTTTGATTTGTCATTGTACCGATTTTACATGAATAATTAAATTCACACCACAATTTTTAATTCTCTCACCACATTTTAATTGTATTTAAGGTTCTTAATATTTTCTAATTATATCAATTATGTCTTTTAACGATTTTTCATATCATTTTTATACTCAAATTTTTCATTAATTAATACATTTTGTATTTGATAACAGTTTTATATCCAAAAGTACGTAGAAGTGGCGTAAAACAACTTATTTTCTCATCATATTTAAAAAAAATGAAAAGTTCAAAAAAAAAAAAAATTCCCTCATTTCAAAGAATGAAAACAAAATATTTTGATATAAATTATTATCAAGAACGAGACATATTAATTAATGGAAGTTTGAATTGAATATACCGTGACTTTTAGAGAATTTTCAAAAATTTATAAAAAATTCAATTGAATACACCAATAATTTTAGAGAGTATCCAAAAGTTTACATTGAATACCCTTAAATTTTTTAAATCCCAACAAATTATTAAAAGTCTCAATTAAATACATCCTCGTAAATTAAAAAAATTTAAAAAAAAACTTTTTATTCTTAATTACACATTCTTTAAAAAATCAATATTACAAAACACACTCTCCCCAGATTCTCCAAAGTCAAATTTCAAAGTTTGGTGTGGGAAGAAAAATAGAGAAAACTTTGACTAGAATTTACAAGACTTATTTATACCTTACTTGAATTACTTCTCGATATTTATAGACTAACCTAGGGGTTGAGGGTATTTTTGACCTTTTGATTTGTCATCGTATCGATTTAACATGACTAATTATGTTCACAACACAATTTTTAATTCTTACACCACATTTTAATTATGCTTAAAGTTCTTAATCTTTACTCATTATATCACTTATTTCTTTAACGATTTTTCATATCATTTTTATACTCAAGACTTCATTAGTTAGGCCTTGTCGGTAGCCATTATTTTTCTGATTTTGAGCAAATATCTGATCGTTGCCAAAGAATTCAGCAGCATTAGTTGACTGGCCATCTCTGATATGGGGCCCTGTAACGGTCCATTTAGCAATTTTAATCTGGCCAAAATCAGAACCAGACATAATCTTAATACATTTTGTATGTGATAACAGTTTTATATTAAAAAGTACGTAGAAGTGGCGTAAAACAACTTATTTTTTCTTCATATTTTAAAAAAGTAAATAAAAAGTGCAAAAAAATAATTTTCCCTCATTTCAAAGTATGAAAACAAAATATTTTGATATAAATTATCATCTAGTACGAGACATATTAATTAATGGAAGTTTGAAGATAAGAATGCAACAAATAAAAAAAAAAGTTACGAAAATAATTGTTACAATTAGCAAAGATTGAAGAACTTAATTACAATTAAAATATGGTGTATCAAATAAAAATTGTGGTGGTAATATAACCTCATTTGACACATGTCAACAATTCATCTAGCTCGTTGAGAAATCTTCCACATTTGGTGTAGCATATGCCACCAGCCTAGCTAGTTTTCTCCCTGTTTAAACTTTAAATAACAAATATGGACGTCGCCAAGTTAAACAGTTGCTCGTGTGGCAACTTTTGTTCCCTAACCTTTCCTTTTTCGGACAAACTGGAAAGGGCATTTGGGGGGTAGACCGTAGATGATTCTAGCTTACTTTTTACTTCATTAGGATATGGACTATGGGGATATATCAGAGTACATTACAAAGCAACTTCTTTCCAAGACATCCATAAGGTCTCATCTACTCGAGACGTTCTCTTCAAACATTTTACTATAATCATAATTTCTCCATATCTCACTTAATCATTTTTTTCAACAAAACGACTTAAATACAAAAATGTGGTTATCAAACAAGTACTTTTACACTTTCTTAACAAGAGAGAAGGTTGAAGACTAACGGGCATCCGACCGTGTCTACACTGAGGTATGTGAAGAATGCTTCGTAGAATTCCATGTTTCATGCATCATTGTGTTCCACATAGTGACAAGTCACAGTGTGTGTAAAGTCAGAGTGAATGGGGGAAATATGGCCATTTTTTTAATTTTATTTTAGTTACCACCTCATTACATTTTCTACAAGAGATATGAAATGACTATGATCAATAACGCTCAATAAGTATGGTGCATGTGTGACAAAACACATAAGAGTTGTTTTCATCTTGATTAGGACCAGCCCTTGTTTGGTTTATATAACAATCAGATTTTTAATAGATTATGATAAAAGTTTATAGAATGTGTGCTTGAAAAGTTAAAAGCGTCATGACACGAAGACTCTTAAATCCACCCCGAACCTTTTCTTCCACCTCTCCTTTCCAATCCTCGATCAAACTTGTGTTTCCTAAGCGCAGTGAAAGGGAGTCTTTTTGAATGTATAGTCTAAACTTATTATTGATTTTAACTTTGATTTT
>CAIGRH010130426.1:0-10434 GCA_903798295.1 Fraxinus nigra | reverse complement strand
GAGTGTGATTTTCAATTTTTAATTTTCTGGAAATCTTTAATTCGTCGAATTGACCGTCGAAAGTCACTAGAGAGGCCGCCGAGTGATCGCGGGAACCGATAGTCATCTCCGATGGAGAGGTGGTGGGAAGGTGGTGTAGTATGATGATAAGATGTGGTATGTGAGGTGGCATGCGTAGAAATAATTAATGTATATTATATTATATTATATTATAATATTTAATAAATTTATTTACCACCTGATTTTTAAAATATTTTAATGAGTTTGTTATTTATGAAATATGAACTTTAAAACTAAAAGTTATATATTGTTCCCTTATAAAAGTTACGAATGAACATATCATTAGTTATATTTATATATTGTTGCTGTAAATATTAAAAAATTTAATTATGGTACGGAATCGAACAAAACCGAGCCGAACGGTTTCATAATTATATTTGGACCCGACTGTTCCATTTATTAAATACCCGAATGTTTTGGATCGGTTCGATTTTGAAGAGAACCGAACCTTCAAAATCGAACCGAATCGACGCGACCCATGTCCAGCCCTAGGCCTGCCTCATAGGCCATAGCCTAAACAATTTTATTGCTTTCTCTGCAGTAACTTGAGCAACAAAAACAAGCAAGATTTTTGCGTTTCAACGAAGAACTGTCCGTACAGCCTAAACAATTTTATTGCTTTCTCTGCTGTAGGCTTGATGTACAATAATATATGAACAAAATAGAATAATTCATTAGCTATTATACATGTCAACAGTAACTTGAGCAACAAAAACAAGCAAGATTTTTGCATTTCAACGAAGAACTGTCCGTACAAGCTCCTTGCTGCCAAACTAGACCCAATTAGATAGATAGACATAGAACGTTGCCATGTACAACTATGGACATGATTCAGAAATATTGTATGTTGTGTCAAAAATTGGGGCACAATATTTAATATTTAAGAACGCTGGGTTACGCTGCTATACTTTATCCTTACGCAGCACTATATGCGTACAGCAACTTCATTTGGATACCATAGAGTAGAAAGTTGCTGATAACCCCCCTTCAAACAAAAATGACAAAAAATCATCAACGTGGGTTTCTCTCAATCATCAACGTCCTGAACCCAAGCTAAATCTGCGAAATAGAAAATTATATAACACCATTTCTGAGTAATTATCCTCTACGTTGAAGTGAAACCCATCGATGACACAATCTATCATGCATAATGTTGTGAATTCACAGTCACCCAATGATAAACTTTTTGATGAATTTCTATGCAGTAATGTAACTAGAAGTCTAGAACTATAAACTCGACAATGAATGATAATGATATAGTTGTTACACTTCCACATTCTTAAATTAAGAGAAATATACTTGTATCTAGTGTCCTCTCTGTACAACAAGCACGTTCAGTTGTGCAGATTTTGTAAAGAAAGTATAAGCATCATTTTCATAGTAATGCTGACACTGAACATATACACGTACTAAGTAGTACCTGTAAGTTCGAAGTAGCACAGTATGCAAGCATCATGAATATGTAGTATATTACATATAAAGTAACATGAGTATCTCGTGTATAGCAAAAATCATTCAAGGAACAAGTTTTCACCTCGTGTAATTATAGCTTTAGAAGATGTGTGTGTGTGTGTGTGTGTGTGTGTGTGTGTGTGTGAGAGAGAGAGAGAGAGAGAGAGAGTCTTCGACNCTAGTGTCCTCTCTGTACAACAAGCACGTTCAGTTGTGCAGATTTTGTAAAGAAAGTATAAGCATCATTTTCATAGTAATGCTGACACTGAACATATACACGTACTAAGTAGTACCTGTAAGTTCGAAGTAGCACAGTATGCAAGCATCATGAATATGTAGTATATTACATATAAAGTAACATGAGTATCTCGTGTATAGCAAAAATCATTCAAGGAACAAGTTTTCACCTCGTGTAATTATAGATTTAGAAGAGGTGTGTGTGTGTGTGTGTGTGTGTGTGAGAGAGAGAGAGAGAGAGAGAGAGAGAGAGAGAGAGAGAGAGAGAGTCTTCGACCTTGAAGCACAGATTCAACTGCTGCAATTGGGATAAGCAGCCCAACAATTCGTTGATTGTCTGCAGTGGTCTCGATACGCACAACCCGGATCCGCCGATGGCTTAGGCGAGCCTATAAAAATTGTCATTAATATTTCAACTAATTACTAGAAATGCAGCATCTTCTGATGTACCACACAATGAAAAACCATGCATGGAAGGACAAGCTGATTTATGTATCAGATGCATATTTGGGGTAGCATGTTCCTCAGTAGCAGCAGCTAGAGCTTTCAGAACTCTGAATCTTCTATTCATACTACGTAGTAAGATGGTCCATCATTTAGTCCAACACAAGGTTAAACTCTCTGTCAGGAAAGCCAACACTTGTACGCAAAAAACAAGTGCAGTCGACAATTTAACACCTGTTGATAGTGCTTGTAAACTATTGGTCCTACGGAATGTGTGATGCAAGTAGTAAATTGTGGGTCCTACGAAATGTGTGAATATAAGTTATACCAAATTGTGGGTCCTACAAAATGTGCTAAATCCGCACAAACATGTGCAACCCACAGAATACTTAGAAAAAATATGCAGGGTAAAACGGGTTGAAAACGAATAGTATTTTTTCTGCAAGACGTCTTAATTATTCACCCATCTACTTATGAGTGAAGTTTATATGTATGGGTTTATATGCAACTTCTTTCATGATTGAAGATTAGCATCAATTATAACATCATGTCAAATTTGGTTTATATGATATAGCTCCATATCTTAATCAAATGACTGAATAATGCATAAAAAAAGATCAAGTTACCTGCTTAGAAAGAGCCTTTTCAATAGCTCCCCAAACAGGAAGAATGAGGCCACCCAACACATTCACTTCCTGCCGTCTCCTACCAACTGTACAGAAGCTGCCCCACTTACAGTTGGGGCCGTGCATGCACTGCAAGCAAAATACTAAATAAGCTCTGCAAACTTGACCAATATAATGTAGCAATTAAACATAACTATCACAGTGAATGGAAATCTATAGGAACCAAATAGTTCCCCCTCGCAACAGCTACCAAATCACTAAATGGGATTTTAAACTTGAGAGATGAGCCTTCAATCTAGATGTACGGTCAACAAGTATTATCCATTAGGCTCAATTAATATTGATAATCGGAAAACTAAGCTATGGCAGTTAAATGAAAATTCGTACACCGCTTACCAGTTCTGTTTATCATTACTGTTTCATTTATAAATGACAATTAATAAATTGATGGGAAAAAAGGTGCATTAATCCGCAGCTGCTGTAATTAAGCACCAGAGCGAATAAGGATCAAAGGTTATGGCATCAGAGAGATCAGAGGTCATAAAACAACAATTCAACTATGATGCACCGACACGAACACGTGTGTCCGACACGACAACACGATACATGTCGAATACTCCAACACGCAATTTTTAAAAAAAGTACAGACACGACACGTTGATTTTTTCTTTAAAATTCTTCATTTATATAGTATAAATTTAGTTTCTTAAAACCCCCGAAGTCATTTAACTTCACGTTCCTCGTCAGTTTTATGGACAGGATGGTACTGGTGAGTTATGAAAGGAAAAAGACTTGTCACATTTTTTTGTGCGAAAGTAGTTTATTTATGATGAAAAAATATTTACCTGCTTAGACGAAAAATCATACTCTTCCTCCCAACCACTACGAGCCTTCTGTGAAGATGAAATTTTTCTATATTTGTCCTTCAGTTCTGCTAGAGGCATCTCCCTTAATATAGAGAGGAAATGCAACGGAGTATTATGAAGATGACACAAAAACTAACAAGTGGTCCTATGAAGGTTATATTGGTACCTGAGGGACTCCCCGTTGGTTGGGCGGTATATTTTGTACATTCCAGAAGCAGAACTGAAACAAGACCAGGAAAATTGCAAGAAAATCAAGATATCTGGAAAAAATATTGTCTTGAGTAGAAGTTAATACAAACATGCTTACAAATAAAAACAAAGCAGATTTTCATCTAACAAGTATACCAGCCCTCAGGTAAAATCTAAATTTACCAGGAGTAAGAGATGCATAGTTAGGGTGCAAGACACCTGATGTAGGACAATCCTATTGTAAATAGGATTAAGATTAGATATTTATAATAAGATGTCTAGTTGCAATAAGTTTTATTCTTTTTTTTTTTTCTAATTTCTTTTAGATTAAGATTTTAATTTATTTTTTTTAGAATTTAGTTTCCTTGTATTAATAGGATTAGGGTATATTTTTGCCTATAAATACAAAGGCATTGTACATTTTTCAACAACAATCAATTATTATTCAATATATACAAGACATGATTGTTCAAATATCATTCTTATTTATTACATAATTCTTATTACAAAAATTTCATAAATGCTTCCGCACCAAAATTGGTATCAGAGCAAGGAACTTCCCTTGTTCTGATGGCCGACGAAGGTAATGGTGGCAGTCGAACCTTCGACGAAGAACGAAGGCTCGACAAACTCAAACAAATCGAGGGGATCGATGAAACCTTTCATAACATCACGCAGATGGTGACTATGTTGAGTCTTGAAAGGAATCGTGAGCCCGCGGAGAAGCAATTTGCGAACTTTAACTGCTATGAATGTTGGTTGTTTTAACAAGTATAGAATACGACAACATGTGGCTAGAGAATTTCCTCAAGTCCTAGTCAAGTTCGAATACACACAAGTTATCAAGGATTCTCTTCAACAAAACTCAAGGACGAATTTTTTTCAAGTGGGAGAGATTGATGTAGGACAATCCTATTGTAAATAGGATTAAGATTAGATATTTCATATTTATAATAAGATATCTAGTTGTAATAAGTTTTAATTTTTTATTCTAATATTTTGTTTAGAATGGGATTTCTAATTTCTTTTAGATTAGGATTTTAATTTATTTCTTTTAGAATTTAGTTTTCTTATATTAATAGGATTAAGGTACAATTTTGCCTATAAATACAAAGGCATTGTACATTTTTCAACAACAATCAATTATTATTCAATATATACAAGACATGATTGTTCAAATATCATTCTTATTTATTATATAATTCTTATTACAAGAATTTCATAAACGCTTTTGCACCTCAACAACAAAATTTTTAAAACACGATGCACCATCGACAACAAAGTATACAAAGTGATAATAAATCATAAAAGTAGTAAGAACTTGGTGTCCAAAACATTGGGGAAAGCTTTAAATTTGAAGAATGAAAAATACTCATCTTGCTATCAAGCTTCATAGGTGCAAGAAATTCAAATATGGAGGTATGTAAAATTTCACTCTCTTGGAAAATTCTACAAAGATGAGATTATATGTAACTTAGTAGAGATAGACAATTGTAATGTATTTGGGGGACAACCATGGTACTGTGATGTAAATATCGCTTACATAGGTCGAGATAATAGATATTTGTTTAGGTGGTACGATACAAAGATTGTCTTGGTGTCATATGATAAGAAATTTATGAATAACAAAGAGAAAAAGGCTTACAAGGAACATGATGAGGCTAAAAAAGAAGTAATTCAAAATGTTACCAACCATAGTACTAAAATAGAAAAAGAATAGCATGTGCAAGTTGAAAATCTGAGACCTGTTGATTCCTTGTATATGAAAACTACAATTGAAAACTTCAAAATCGAGCCGCACTCCAATGATGAACAAGTTGAAGATCAAAGTGTCCAACAGGAGAGAGAAATTAAATTTTGCAATCACGAAGGAGTCAAATGAGAAGATTGTCAGATTGAGAATAAAAATTTTGCTGACCTTTTCTACAGCTTCAGTGTCAAGGAATTGCATAAAAATAAGAAAAACGTGGACGATGAGGATTTGAGTCCGCGTACCAGTTCTTTTGTGTTGAAAGCATCACTAAACATTATAGCAAAATGTGAGAAGTATGAAGAATTGAAAATAGCACCAATGGCCCCTATCGAGAGCGAACTCAATGAAGAGAAATCAAATTATGCTTTGTTTATGAAGGAATGTCATTTACAAATTATCCGTGAAGAAAATATAATAAGCATGATAGGAACAAAGCTGACTTTGAAGAATGCAACTGAAGAATATAATGACGTTTATCAAGCACATCAAGAAATGATCATTTTTTCAACATCGGTAGTTGCAGAAATTTTTTAGTATTTTCCTCCTAATTGATTGATTGATTTTTTTCTTCATGAAAACTCGAGGACGAGTTTTATTCAAGTGGATGGGATTGGTGTAGTACATCACAACTACAATTAATAGTTTCACTTTATCTAGAAGTTTGTCTTTTTCAATTCTCTTTTCTAATTTCATTTTCTAATTGTAATGGTTTAATTCTCAAATCTTGTTTAGGTTAAGATTAGTTTATTTCCTCTTAGAATTTAGTTTCCTTATTTTGGTTCCTTTTATTAATAGGATTATGAATAATTTTGCCTATAAATACAAATGCATTTGTACACTTTTCAACACGATCAATCATATATCAATACAAAGCATGATTATTCCAATGTAATTCTGATTTTCAATTCTTATTATAAGAATTTCATAAACGCTTCCGCACAAACACCACTGTAAATGAAATGGCATTTAATGATAATGCCAACGACAAGAGATGGACAGGATAATGGCTACACCAAGAATTAAGCTTCACAATGATTGACTCAGATTTTAAGCCACAACCATACTGTTGTCAGCTAATTTTACCACACGTGATAATAGCCAATCACCATCATTGCACAAAACAAGTATAATCATAATGCTCAGTCATACAACTCAAAGTAAGATACAAAACCCATACCCTTCAAATGCTAATACAAAATGCCTTCTTCCCATCCATTCTCTCCTCGATTCGTAGAATCCATTATTAGTTGAAATGGATGCACCTGTTTGCTTCTCCTCGAGCAATGTAGATGCAGACTACACATTACAACATAATTTACAGAGCTGTTGTTGATATCCAGTAAAACGTATAATCCTCAATTGGTATGTTTATGATAAAAATACCTCCCATGGCATTCCTCGATCCAATATGAAAGTAAACAACACAGTGGATGCTCCAGACATATTGTCAACATGAACAGTCTGACAAACATGTATGTTAATATACATCAATAATGTAAAACCAATAAGAGCAAAAGCGATATCTTAACCTTTGGAGATCCTTGCAGTTCCACAGTGTTGGCTTTCATATCAACAATTCCAGAGTCCAAATGTCCCTCAGAACGTGCATTCTGAACGAGAAGATCAAAGATACTAACAAATAACTCAAAGAACCTACAGAATATCAACATTCAATGTTATCAATGCATGTACAAGGAACAAATATATCGAAGCTTGACCAACAAAACTGAATACCTATTTTGGATCTTAGGTGGGAGACCTAAAAGCCGGTTGAGGAAACGTGCAACATCACTCGTGTCAGATTCAACTATACGGCCATAAATTTTTCCAGAATCCTTTCCACTACCTTAAAAGAGAATTATGAGAAGAAAACATCCAATAAATATAACTAAACAGTTTTCCAACAAAGACAATTTTTTAAGGTGTTACCAATAACTGGATCTCTAATTATCCCAACAGACACAAGAGCAGCTTTTCCCTCCTGAATAAAATCTTCTATTGTTTCAGGATTCTCAGATGAACACCCTGGTGGAACAACTGGCCACTGATCCTGTTAAAAGAAAAAATAAAGAAGAAAAATAATTACCTCTTGAACATAAAAGAGTAAAAGGAAAGTATGAGTCTAGCATGAGACCATCATCTAAAAGAATTGAACACCTGTTCCATGAGTCCTCTGTATAACATCGTCAAGGCACTCTTCCCATAGGAACTGTCATAATTGTAAGCACTAAGAGATAGCCCAGCCCTGCAGTGTACTCAACAGTGCACATAAGCCTAATATCGATATATTACTGGTTGAATGTGATATTAAATCTTAATGTCACAAAGCTATCTATACACCGTAAGGTCACTTGAAGTTACCTACGGTCACCCTGTGTTAATGCTCCAAGAGATTCTAGCCTCTTGGCGACAACAGACGCGAACCGGCGTTCACCACCAAGATTCGTGAAAAGAAGTCTGCAAAGCAAAGAGATATTTGCAACTAAGTCGTCAGCACTTAAAAGCTTGGTCCAAATAGAGAAGTTTTTATTGGCTAATCTATAGAGTCTGATACCTACACTCAGCAGGTTACTCAAAAACTTTGTAAACCAAGTTTTTTGTAATTATCTACAGGAATAGTACCTACTCGTACCTTCACGCGATAATTACGACTAGTTTTGATGCTAGACTTGTTAACAAATTATTGAACACGATGTAATTCAACCAAGATCCTCCACAAAATTTATTTATGTACTTCCATTAGAACTTCTCAATGATGTCCACATTTACTACGAGAGTGTGATTGATTATCTAGTATGCATTCTTAATGTTCAACTTCGAATCAACTGTTATCTTTTTTCCAGTGGTGCATTCCAACACTACCTGTATCCTACTAGTCTTTAAACTTCAAATTGACTTTTTCATGACTTAAGCGGTTAAAATAGATTTATAGAACTTGTTATCGAACATAATATACTTACTGATAGAAGAGTAAGATCAGTTTCCACGAAGTCAGGATCAGAAACTGATAAATACCTATACTCAGGTGCAGAAGCTTGATTTGATCGATGAGTTCTTCCAAATTGTTGAATTGCCCTGTCTGCACTCCAGGGTAGTTCTAGAGTTATATGAACTCTTCTTTTCTGCCATGAAAAGAGAAGGATCCAACTCAAATTGCAGTTAAGAACCAAAAAGACACTAAATAATTCATGGTCCAAAAGTAACTGATGAAATGAAATTGAAAAATACAACTAAATCACCTGATTTAGAGCTCTTCTATCTGCTTGCAAAGAAACACCAGCAGATCCAGCTTCAGAAATAATAGCTACAAGCTTCTTACCATCCATGAACAGCTGCTTCTCATGCATATTGACCATTTCCATGGTCACATCCTTCCTGAAGCACACAACATAACAAACTAGCAATGCAAAATGAAATTAAACACAACTAAATATATGCCCAAACTCACGTGTTTCGTGCCTGATAAGTAACACCTTTTCCTCCAGAAGTCCTAACAAGCATGCCCCGTCTTCCAGTTATTTCTGCAACTTTATCAGGGCCGCCAATCTGTGAAAACACGGCGAGGTTAATAGAAGTTACCTGAGGCTGAACTTGAAGTGGATTTAATATTGGATCAGATGCTACCTGATCAATAATATCATCCAGTGGATTGTTTGGAAGATCCAATGAACGAATTATTTCTAAGATTTTTGATTTACGCTCCACTGCTCCTTCATACCTAATCATGTTTCAGTTTTATTAATTAGCTAAATGAGAATGCCATAAAAAATCATATAGAATACATTAAACGAGAAAGAAAGAAAGGTAGCCAAAGAGATTCGCTTTTTGCTCAAACGGATACCTTTTAAGTAGTTCTTCAAAATAGGCACGACTAGCTCGAAGATATTCTTCGGTTTTTTCCTTGCATAAATGACAAGACCAATCCCCAGATATGACTTCTTCAATGGGTGGAACTAGACATGCAGGATGAACAAGCTGACTGCAGCAGGAACATTGAAGTAATTTCTTCCTTTCCTACATTAACGGAGAGAGAGTTAACAATGAAATAAAGTTATGGAAGGTAGGAAAAACTAACCATGTAATACCCCCTAAAAACCAACATAAAATGCCCCCACCCCCACCAAAAAAAAAAAAAAAAACCTCTTCTGACTTGCAAATGTTGCATATCTGAAACTCATCTTCAGATTCAGTTTCAGGTTCTGTGTCAGCTGCATTTCACAAAAAAGACAAGTAACAATCAGATAAAAATGTAGAGAAGTGATAACCAAGGTAGTATAAAAGACAAAAAAGTAAAGAGAAGAAAAAATAAAAGACACCATAAATTTAGAGGGATAGTTTTACGAGTGAAGAATCAGCTTTATTTAGAAAGTAAAGATGGCACTGTGCAATCTGTACATGCCCACGTACAATGGAGCAAGGGATCATTCGAAATTTGTATTTAATTGATTATTTTTGTTTTAGAAGCCCAAAACTATCATTAGGCAGCGTAACATTTATTATAAACTGTATGACCTAAACACGATGTATTGCTATTCTACCAGTTGGAACATGTAGCTGTATCCTCAATAACATTTCATACATCCAAATAAAATTATTCAGGGCCTAAGCAGGAAACTGTTCTTGATAAAGAGATAACATATTCCAAAAGAAGGGAGGTAAAGGGGAGAGTTGGAGAGATTGGTGGAGATGGAGGAGATCGCTTGGAGACAGAAATCTAGGGTCATGTGATTGAAGGAGGGCGACAAATGCACAAAGTTCTTTCATCGGGTTGCTAATTCCAATTGGCGCAATAATTCTATTACACTGT
>CAIGRH010130329.1:0-12474 GCA_903798295.1 Fraxinus nigra | reverse complement strand
AAGGATAAAACTTGTGCTTTGGGTGTTGATTTCACTTTAATTATAACATTTTGAGAATTTGAAGTATATGAAATACATTTTAATGCTTCACATAATCCATGTATATGCTGCTAATGGGTTGTAACTCGCTTTTTTGTACGGTATTTTATATTGAATAAAACTATAAAAAAAATTGATTAAAAAAGAAGTACACGATAAAATGTCTGATCAAGTCTGAACCTAGTTCGCTAGCTAGCATATGACAATTCCATTTGTCATTTTTTTAAAAAAATATTGTTTAGTTGATGCGCCATATGTGATTGTTCAAAAGAAAACATCACACCACTTGCAATAATGCATGGGCAAGGATTTGAGCTACCAAGCTTGTCCTTTAAGATGTAACTTTGACAACGTAATAGAGCACCTTAATAGGGTAAAATCCTACATAATTGATAGATGAAAACAACAATAGTTAATAAATATTGGTTTGAGCTACCTCTCGTAACAATATTAATATTATATTTATAAATTAAGTGGAATGAACGTGGTGGAGGGGTTCTCGTATTGGCTAATTGGGCATCAATGATGTCGAGTAAATTGAGACGATAAATCAAGCAATTTTTTTATTGGGCTTGGGCGTAATCCACTAAATACTCTATGCACATTTCCCTCCCTCTATATGTACTTGATAGTTTGCACTAAATGTATAACTTTTTAAACCCTAGCCAAATTTCCTTCCATCCATGTCTCTTGCACTCATTCTATCAGTTCTGACAGTATTTGATTGTCAAACTTTTTACTAGGACAGTAACCTTTACACCTTACCGATGAGTTTCAGTGTGCAAATTATGTCTAAGTGGACGGAAAAAGTTGATAGAGTTCTGTTGACGACTTGATCGAACATATATTAAGGTCAAAAATTAACATTAAAATTGAACAAATTGTTGCTTCATGTTTGTCCAACCAAACTACATGATGTTTACTAAGAAGCTTATTTATGCTTGAAAGTCGAGTTATTTGTTGAAATTCAACTCTAAGTCATTGAAGAAGAATAAGCTAAAATTCATTCCAGTTAAGATAGTTTCCTTATTACCACACTCTGTACCATGACTTCAAGAAATTTCTTGTTCCCCACGTATAGATTTGCTAGGACGTGAAGATGTTGTGCCTCCAAACAATGTTGCAACCAAATCCTTGCATAGGTAATATATATATATATTAGAACTATGTTATATGTAATGTCTTTTTGTATATTCATTTTGACAACCCCTTCACATAGGGGGTGGGACCCACAATTTAAAAATCGCAGGGCCCACTCCCATATGAGGAGACTGTTAAAGTGAATGTACAAAAAAATTGTACATTCAGCATTTTTGTATATATTAATTAACTGACTCAGGATTTCAACTCCAAACTTTGTGTTTCTCAAGCAATAACTAAAGCGATGGTAAATTTTCACACAAGCTCAGGTAAAGAAGATGCAAACGAAGTTGCTAAACAAGCTCACACGAAATAGAATAATAAATTTACCTAACACACCCACACACACACACACAAAGTTCATTAATGTCCTTAACATTGATATGTTCATGATATCACACTAGGATGATGATCGCACTGTTATCCTTATTGTTGGAAAATCAATACGCATAAAGAGATGCACGCCTATATAACGACCTTAACTGTCACAAACATATACTAATTTATGGTTTCAAAAAAGGTTGACAATGATTGCCTTTGGTTCACGAGAGAACGGTCTTCTCGGTTTCAAAAATCATGAATTAAAATAATTAATAAAGTTGAAAATATAGTCATATTTAGCCATGACTATCGGCGTATATGTCGTTTCAACTCAACTTACTCGACTCGACTTGACTAATAACAAGGTACATGCATGAACGCAATATTGTAATGTTGAATTATTAGGAAAAGAAATATACGTATACAATATGAACTCTATTTTTTCGTGACTCAAGATCCCATTTGACTTTTGGGACCTCCTAGTCAAAACATCATTAATAATATCATCCTAAATACTGATCCTACGAGACCAATAATTTAGGTCTAGTCGCGTCTGCCAAATTTGTCACCAACACTTGTGAAAATAATTCAATGGTCAATTGCCGTAATTTTAGAGGTTCTTTTTTTCTTTCGCCTCAATTCAAGATAATGACGTCTTTCTAATGCAAATAAAGCTTATCAAAGCCAATACCACGTTTGGCTTAACTTAAGCAAAAAAGAGTTAAATTTGGCTTCTTTCTCGATAGTTTTAGACAATAATATCAACTATTCAAAAAAAAAAAAAAAAGTTAATTTCTTCTGCAAGGGAAACAAAGCTAACATGCTATAGATATTGACGGTCATTTTCCGCTGACATTAAAAAAAAACTTTCGTGTTTTTCACATACAAGTAGATAGGGGTAACTTGTACGTAAGTAAACCTTACTTATTGCCACCATAAATACATTATTTCTCATAAGTAAAAATATTCACTTATTTAATCATGTATAAAGACCAAAATCCACTTAAACTAATCTGAAAATATTCAGATATACATTTTTCTTTCTCTTAAGAAAAAAAATGAATAAATAAATTCTTACTTTAAAAGAAACTTTAATTTTACTTTTAAAATAAGTAATCTAATTCTCACTGGATTAAAAATTATATTCTAAATCAATTTATTTAATTATTTGTAAATGTTTTAAGTATAGCCAGACATGCCACATAGATTAAGAAAAAAAAAAGAAGGAAGGGAAAAGTCAAAAGTCGGTAAAGAAAACCGCGGCAAAAATAAATTATCCAGTTGTGTAAGTAAAGCTCTTTTCTCCTGCTAAGTTTGACAAAAACTGCCAGACAAATGTCATTAATTATATATGTTAATTAACTTATATTAATTAATATAATATTATAATAATTAATATAGCACAGACTAATTTAATTAGAAATCTACGTCATAACGCATAAAATGGGGTCGTTTACTTTATTTCTAAAATATCCCATGGAGCACAGCCACAGGCCCACAGCACATCAATTATTGGGACAAACTACATTAACATAATGAGATACAAATTTTACTTAGGTAAATTTTTGTATGCTTAAGAAACTAAATTTGTCACTTTAATAAAATTAAGGTATAAGATCAAATGAAGAGAATAAAGGAGTCTCGAACTTGGATCAATGACCATATATGACTTCACTTTTACCATTTGAACTAAACACAATCTCATCAAATAGATATCTTATATATTTTGTCGATAATACGCAATAAATTCGAATGATACGTGTAAAGATGTTTGTGTAATTAATTAGAAGACGAAAATTTAAAATATATTGTTAATTTGTAATAAATAAAAAGAAAGAGTTGAGCATTTTACCTTTTGCATCGTACTACAAATTTTAACTTTTAAAGATGCATTATTTTATTTACTGGTTAAAATTTAAAAGTAATTTTTTCTGTAAAAAGTTAAATTAAAATTTTGTTATGTAACAATAAGATCCATCGGTTGAAATGTTGATCCATTGTTCCTACCGATGACCCAGTGTCCCTCATGCTTTGGCCGGGTCAATTGTTAGGTTGGGTTTTAAAACTATGGAATAATGTTATGAAAATGGAATCGCCTATCGACTCGATAAAGCTAAAGGGTCAAGAGTCAAACGGTCGAATCAAACTTAAATCGGATTGTTCAAAGAATTGAAATAATTAATTTATATAAAGATTGTAAATGTAAATAAAAATTTCTATGATATTCTAAAACTCATTAGTTAACCAATACGAGCCATTTAACGTTATGTGAGAACTAAATAGGCCAAAAAAATAAAAAATAAATAAAACTACTTTAAAATACATAGGCATTCAACATATCCAAATCCTACCATTTTCATTTCAACCTTGGGCTGCCTTGGTTTCAGATCTAAATGTGTTGTTTCCTTCCAATTCTTGACGACAACTCCTTTTCTCACTCTCTCATGCATACAAATACATGTATATGTAGTCCCCACGAGCATGGCGAAGTGGTAAAGTAAGAGGGTTCTCTACGAAATATCAGGTGTTCGAATCCCCACAACAGCTGGAAGACAATATTTATGTTGGAAGAAAGATGTCTTGTGGTGGCAAAGTTAGATTTTACTGCACTCATTGGATTTCCTACAACTTACTGGATTGAGCTAACTTACCGGATCTACACTCACCAGTTTGTTCAGTTTTCTGGGACCACATGATTGTTGTAACTATATTGATTCTTCACGTATAATTTCTACTTGTTTCTTGCTCCCTACTCCAGCATCTTGTATACATTGCTGGACTTCTAATTTTGTAAATCAATTAATTGAGATTTCATCTTTTTTAGCTTCGTTATTCTTTAATACTGTTTACTTCATCATTTCAACTTTGCATCAGAGCCACTAATAGCTAATACCGGATCCAATGTTAACACCCAATCAGCTCAACCTGTATCAAATACTCTGATGCCTCCAATGCTGGGAGGAAATCAGACACCAACGTTTAGAATTAGCCTTTCTCAAGTGCCTCCTGTAAAACTTCATAAGAATAATTTCTTGCTGTGGAAAAATATGGTTATGCCCATTATCAAGGGGCATAATCTTGAAGGATTCATCACTCGAGCAATGACGTGCCAAACTGAATTTCTTACAACGCATACCACAGGACTTGCTGGTGTTACAGTAGAGATGACACCAAACATTGAATATGGAAAATGGATATCCACATATCAGCTCCTAATGGTGTGGCTCTAATCTTCAATGACTGCAGAAATATTTATGAGAGTAATGGGATCTACAACTTCACAGAACCTCTGGAATGCTGTCCAATAGAGTTTTGGGGGTAATGAATAAATCTATAGTCACTTTTCTCATAAATGAACTCCAAGGGACAAGGAAAGGCTTGATGAGTATTGATCAATACTTAAACACAATCAAACAACTAGCTGACAACTTGGAAATTGCAAAGAAAAGCATCACTCACAATGATCTTGTCACACAAGTTCTTGCATGACTTGATGAAGAATATACACCCATAGTTGTCCAAATCAACAGTAGGGAGTCCATTAGCTGGCATGAATTGCAATATGTCCTAATGACCTTTGAAAGTCGACTGTAGCACCTTAATTCTGTGAAAAATAACTTAGCCTCAGTTAACTTAAGCCAAACCTTAGCTAACTTTGTGCATAAACCAAATGCCAACAGAGGAGGTAGAATTAGCTTTGTTGGAAGAAGCTACAACAGCAGGGGAATTGGAAGAAGCAGGGGCAGATTTATCAAACAAACTGAATTCAAAAGGCCATGCCAAATCTGTGGTCTGAATAATCACTCTACTGACAAGTGTTTTAATCGTTGTGATGGAAGATATGTGGGTGGAAGACCCAGCCAGCATCCTGTGAACAACTCCTTAAAGCCAGCAGCATTTGTAGCATCATTTAGCACTGTTGCGATGCATCCTGGTTCATGGATTCTTGTGCCAGCAACCATGTTACTGCAGAGAAGAAGAACCTGTCTAAGGTTCTTGAGTATAGTGATAATGAGAAACTAACTGTTGGTAATGGTGATAAATTGTACATCTCACATGTTGGTATCAATAATTTGTGCACTTTGAGTGATAAATCTCTTATTCTTAACAATGTGCTACTGGTGCCTTCAATTAAGAAAAATCTTATAAATGTGTCTTAGTTAACTTCAGATAACAATGTACTCATGGAATTTCATCCTAACTTCTGCGTTGTGAAGGACAAACGAACGAAGGAAGTGTTGCTGGAAGGGAAGCTTAAAGATGGGCTTTATCAGGTTGAGTTGCCAAACCAAACCAAAAGAATTCACCTACCAACAGCTAGCCTACTCCAAACCAACTTAGTCCAATAAATTGAGTCATACCACTTTTGTTACTGAGTTAAAAGAGTCGAATGAGTCAAGGTTAAGGCAATGTCACATGAGGCTTGGGCATCCCACCATTACTTTGATGTCTCAAGTACTCAAGCTTTGTAATGAAAAATCTAATACCAATGAAATCAGACACTTTTGTAATGCTTGTCAACTTGGTAAATCCCACTCTTTGCCTTTTAAATTATCAGATTCATATGCTCTTGCTCCTTTAGATCTAATCCACTCAGACGTTTAGGCTCCTGCACCTACAACTTCTACCTCAAGCTTCAAATAATATATCCTCTTCATAGATGAATACAGCAGATTTACATGGATTTATCCAATGAAAAACAAATCAGATGCCCTAGACCTATTCATTCAGTACCAAAATTTGGTTGAAAATAAATTTGATAGGAAGATTAAAACTCTCGAGACTGATTGGGGAGGTAAGTTTAGGGCCTTCACTAACCTAGCTTTAAATTCTGGAATTGATACGAGGTTATCATGCCCTCACACTTCAGCTCAAAATGGAAGAGCTGAAAGAAAATACAGACACATAACTGAAACCGGATTGATACTCATTGCTCAAGCCAATATGCCATTACACTATTGGTGGGAAGCTTTTCAAACAACAACTTTCCTGATTAAGAGATTACCTACTCCTGTTCTTAAAATGAAAACACCATACCAGGTTCTAAATAATGAACAAGTTGACTATAATTCACTCAAGACTTTTGGTTGTGCTTGTTTCCTTTGCCTAAGGCCATATCGGGAACATAGTTTAGTTTCCACTCCATAAAGTGTGTCTTCATTGGCTTCTGTAATTCTCCCAAAGGGTACAAGTGTTTAAGTCCAACATGAAGTGTTTACATATCTAGACATGTAATCTTTAATGAAAAAGAATTCTCAATGCAGTCGGCCTTTCTTAGCAAAAGAAATACCTCACAAAATTCTGAAACCATCATCCATTATCTACCTTTCTATTCACCTCAAAGCTGCAGGCAAGTTGGCTCAACTGATGAAGTTCACTCTGAAGCAATCCTAACAGCTGCACTTCACAGTTCAGAACAACAAGAGTTCACTAAAAATAGAATGGCTCAGGTAAATGAAATTACAGATGCTGATGCTGAAAGAGTTATTGTTTAAACTCAGGAAAAAACTCCTAGTGATCAGATAATTGAAGTTGAATTAAATGATGAAAGGAAAAATGATGACGGGAAAATGAACTAGATAATTGAACATCCTATGATTACTAGAAGCAAAGCTGGAATTTTTAAGCCTAAAGTTTACTCCATAGAATGTAGAGAGTACATCTTCAAACAAGATGAACTGGAACCTAACAGTGTTTCTGAAGCACCCTCAAATAGAAACTGGGAAAAAGCAATGAATGATTAGTACAAAGCACCGATTAGAAATGAAACTTAGGAGCTAGTACCACCTCTGATTGGTCAAAAAGTGATTGGAAACAAATGAGTCTGAAAGGTTAAACATGATACTGAATATTAAAGCATAAAGCAAGACTAGTGGCCAAAGGGTTCTTACAAACTTTAGGAATGGGTTACCATGAAACCGTCAGTCCTGTCATAAAGGCTGCAACTTTAAGATTTGTACTTACTCTTTCCATCTCTAAGAACTGGAGTATCGGACAAATTGACATCAACAATGCATTCTTAAACGAGAAACTTGAAGATGAGGTCTACATGAGGCAACCTGAAGGTTTCATTGATCAAACAAAGCCTAATTTTGTCTGCAAACTTAAGAGAGCACTCTATAGACTCAAGCAAGCACCTAGAGCATGTGAGAGACTAAAGAAAACACTTTTGGACTGGAGTTTTTCAAGAACAAAGGCTTACAATTCTCCGTTCTTTCACATTAACCAGAATCAAATAATTTTTGCCTTGGTGTATGTTGATGATATAGTTGTTACAGGAAATGATCAGAAGGCAATGCAAGATTTCATTGACAATTTGAATGCTACATTTGCTCTGAAGGACTTAGGTGAGTTTCATCAATTCTTGGGAATTGAAGTAAAAAGGGAAGAGTCTGGGATGCATCTAACTTAAGTCAAGTACACTAGAAACATGTTGAAAAGGTTCAGACTTGAACATGTTAAACCATGTGGAACACCTATGTATGTAAATAAGATCATCTCCAAAAGTGAAGGAAATGAAATGGCAGAACCTTCTCTATATAGGAGTGCTATAGGTAGACTTCAATACTTGGTTCACACACGGCCTGATATAAGTTTTGTAGTCAACAAGATGAGCCAATTTTTACAAACACCTACAGATGTTTATTAGAAGGCAGTGAAAAAAATATTCAGGTACCTGATGGGTACAATTGAACAAGGACTCTGGATACAAAGACTGATGTAATACATCTCACCGATTTTGCTGATGCGGATTGGGCATCATGCCCTGATGATAAAAGGTTTATAGCTGCTTATTGCATCTACTTAGGAGACACATTGGTAGCTTGGTCATCAAAGAAGCAACATGTTGTAGCCAATTCCAACACTGAATCAAAGTATAGGGCTTTAACACAAGCTGCAGCTAAACTGACTTAGATTGAATCACTGCTTAAGGAGATCAAATTAGTTTGTGTTTCACCTCCAGTACTTCGGTGTGATAATCTTGGTGCAAATGCTCTAGCTTCAAACCCAGTCTACCATGCTAGAACCAAGCACATTGAGCTGGATATACATTTTGTCAGGGACAAAGTTATTGAAGGAAAGTTGAATATTCAATACATTCCATCATTTGAGCAGGTTGCTGACCTCTTGACCAAACCTCTCTCACAAACTAGACTTACCTTCTTAAGGGACAAACTTGGAGTTAGATAATATACTCCAGTTTGAGAGGGAATGTTAAAATACATTATTCTTACTCACCGGTTTTACTACACTCACCGAATTTCCTACAACTTACCGAATTGAGCTAACTTACCGGATATACACTTACCGTATCTGCACTCCTTCCAACTTATCGTATTTGCACCCATTCTAACTTACTAGATCTACACTTACTGGTTTGTTCAGTTTTTCGGGACCATAGGATTGTTGTAACTATATTGATTCTTTACGTGTAATTGCTACTTGTTTCTTGCTCCCTACTCCATCATCTTGTATATATTGCTAGCCTTGTAATGTTGTAAATCGATTAATTGAGATTTCATCTTTTTCAGCTTCGTTATTCTTTAATACTGTTTACTTCATCATTTCAACTCCTTCCATTTCTTGACAGTGACTCTTTTTCTCACCCTCTCATGTATACAAATACATGTATATGTAGTCCCCATGGGCATGACGAAGTGGTAAAGTAAGAGATTTCTATACAGAGTATCAGATGTTCGAATCTCCACGACAGTTGGAAGGCAATATTTATATTGGAAGACAGATGTCTTGTGGTGGCAAAGTTATTGTGCGTTTTTTCACCCCTCTAGAGGTCATGTCCGCATGTTATGAAGGGAGAATGTCTAGCCCAAGTGTGCATAAGTTGTGATCGTATTCGAATTTACTTGGTTTGAAAGCCGCCACTCCTCAAGATTAGTTAGATGAAATTCGAACACCTGAGTTCATGCATATTCGGTTCATCAGTTTCTGGTTGAATCAAATCGAATTTTGCACTGATTTCTTTTCATTCTATTTTTACCCTATGATTGAACTAAATTACAACCTATTTCTTGAGTTTTTTATATGGAATCGGCTGATCCAATTTCACAACATTGCTATGGAATAAACAACTCAATCACCCTATCACGTCCCTCTAGGTTGCGTCCTTCAAAATAAATGAACCAATTACTTATGTTGCAATAATTCTCTTCCTCATTCTAGCAGTAGTGTTAAATAGGTAAAACTGAGATGGCCCATGCAAGCAAAAGGGTAGACCCTGATGGGAATAGTCATGTGCTCTGTAGCCCATTACGAAATTGGCAAAATATAATTTAAAGATACATTTCCAACCAAAATAAATTTTGGTCCACCAAATTTAAAGTCCATAACCCTTCTCTCATAGAGTAGAAACTACGAAGTTAAGAGATAATTTTGCAAATTCACTAAAAACAAAATTGTTTCAAAAATATTGTTTTACTTATTTTATTAACAAAATATTGTTTACTCTTTCAAAAAAATAAAAAATAAAATTGTAACACTTGTAATAAATGATGTTATATGGCCGCTACAATCATAATCGACGTCATCACACAATAGTAGTGGCAATTGAGCCGAGCGGCAACATCAGGCCGCTACAATCACAATCGACGTCATTACACAATAGTAGTGGCAATTGAGCTGAGCGGCTCGTACTGAAGAGGCTGACGAGCCGCTCAGGCTCGTCAAAAAACGAGGCGCGGCTCGTTTTTGAAGAGCGGCTCATCTAATTTTTTATTATTATTATTAAAAGGATAGTTTAAAAAATTCAAAAAAGGCGAGCCCGAGCCGAGCAGCTTAGCTCAGCTCGCTAAAGTACGAGTTCGTCCACGAGCAATAAGCTGAGCAAAAGCTCGACTCGTTTTATAACGAGCCACGAGCTCGAGCTCGTGGGCAACGAGCCGAGCCGAGCCGGCTCGGCTCGTTTGCCACCCTTATTACACAACTATGACGATTGTAACATAATGTTACTCTACTACTGCCTTCGCTACAACCGATGCTATTACATAAAGTATAACACTTGCAACAAATTGTGTTACACAGTTGCCATTGTCACCTAGGATTGAACAAAATATACGAACCGAATTAGATCCGACCCGAATCGAGTGGTTCCATTCGATTATTTTTAAGTTAAATACTCGAATGAGTATCAAAATTGAGAATCGACAGGTTTGGTTCGTTTATCGATTCTAGATCAAAAACCGAATAAGAACCAAATCTCCATAATTTTTTAAGTCTTTTATAGTAAATAAGCAAAATTATTTTAATTTTTTCTAAATCAATTCTCCAACTAATTAATTGAGCCAAAAAATATAATTTTCTTATTTCATTTGCCAATTAAATATTGAACTCGAAATATCATTTTTCTGTTTTTAGCCTAAGTTCAACTTTATAATTCAAATTTCAAAGAAACAAAATTGAGTGATTTAAGTTTTTCTTGATCATTTTGTTGTTTCTTAAATAATCAAAGTTAAGCAGTTTCATTCATCTTACCCGTTTTCTGCCATATTCATTGAATTTTCTCTATTTTAATCAAAATAATTTGTATATATTGGTGAACGAATCTTTTAGACAACTTGTTTTTTTGTATATTTTTAAATCGGACTATGATATTTTGTAAGAGATAATATGGTGTTGTTGTAATAGCTAAGTATGAACATGTCATTAGTTGGATTAATGTTGTCGTAAATGTTAAAAAAAACTAATTATGGCATGAAACCGATGAAATTGAACGCAACCAATTTGGCTCCATAATTAAATTTAGACTTGACACTCTACTTATTAAATACCTGAAAACTTAAGCTCAATTTGATTTTAAAGAGAATCGAACCGAACCGGACCATATTCAACCTTATTGACACTACCACCATCGTTGACTCTATTACACAAACTATAAATGTGTCACACATTGTGTTACAATGCCACCACCACATATGACAACACTACAACCACCATCGTGTGACCTTTCATCACATACCTCCACCATAAGTCACCACATGCAAAACCTAGCTCATCCCATCAACCACCAAAATGCTCATAATCAAACCTCCACACTACCACCACAAGTGCCTACATCCACCATAAACCACCACCTTCAATACCTTTGCCGATCCCATTGATCACCAACACCAAATTTATACCACCATCGTGTCCAAATTTTCAAGCCGCCACAATCCTTGCCACCAAAACAAGAAAGTCACCACACCTAACCTTCTCCATTTCTTCATTTCCATCTCTGCCACAACCATGCCATCCTTACCACCAAGACAAAAAAAAAAAAAAATATAACATTNAGTTCTATACATACATACTAGTACAGGCCAAACAAGGATCTATCGACTTTTACACATCTAGTTACTCTTGAGCTTGCAAAGATCTATGTTTTTAATAGGATTTATTATGGATGTACATCAATTAAAAATCTAATGAAAGTGATGGTGTCTAATTTCTGCCTGTATTAACAAAAATCATCCAGGATATTTCCAAGATCTCTCTCTTCTTAGATATGAATACTGCTAACTAACTTGAAGAAAGTGTATGTTGAACCATTACCCCCAAAAAAAAAAAAAAAAAAAAAAAAAAATTATAACATTCTCCATCTTACACTACCATCATCGTCGTTGCCACCATTATCACCAGCCAGTCAATCCCCACCCAACACAAAAAATTCTAAAAAATTTAAAGGACAAAATAGATCTAAAATTGCATATTCTTATTGGATAAATATCAGGACAATTCAAAATTCAAAATACTTACCAAAAGAAAAAAACAAAAAATTGGAAGAAAGAAAAGGATTATGGAAGATCTCATCGTGATGGTGGTCGATTGGAATGGGTGCCGGGGATAGACACAATTGCCCCTACTGGGCCCTTAATTTTCTGCCTTGAAAAAAAAGCTCACCCAACCCCAAGTTTTTTTACATGTTGAAAGAAGCCTAGTAGCCTACCATTCCATTTCCCTTTCCCTTTCCCCCGAATT
>CAIGRH010130252.1:0-12616 GCA_903798295.1 Fraxinus nigra | reverse complement strand
TTTTTTTTCTATAACCGTGGATGTTCGGGCCAATTTACGCGCACATCGACTAATCCTATGGTGCCCTGAAGTTTACGGCCGAATACTCACCACAGTAACTCTGAGGGGACTCGAACAAATCTTGAAACCATATCAATATCCATTTCTCAAAAAATCTATCTTTGATAGCATCAAGTCATCAACAAATCAGTTAAGATCATTAGAACAACCATTTGAAAAACTCGAGGTTTCAGCAGGGATCGGTAAATCGCTGAACCATAGCAGAGTACCTTGTACTGTCATCAAGCATCTTATGCACGAAGCAGCAAACGGGTGTTGTGGCCTCTAAAAAATGAACTAAAGAAACGCATATAATATTGAGCCTGTGTGTCTAATGAAAAGGGACCTTATTCCTTTTTGATACGTAAACCCTCAAAGTCAGTTAAAACTTTCTATTCACTTCCTAAGCTTAAAACTATAGAAAAACTAAGAATAATAGTACTGGATTTTAAATTCTTACTACAGTTTCAATTTACAGAATCGTGGATGAGATTGACGTAGCAATATTATAATATCATTTGAACTAGGAACTCTTATTGTAATATCAGAAATTACATGAAAATAATGAACGACAAAATAGTATATGAAGCTATGTCTTTTTTTAGGTCAAAAGATATGAAGCCACTTAGAAATTGAACTGCATGCACATATCTTCTAATAACCTATTGCAGAAAATTCAAATGGAACTGTGGAAATAAGTTTTAAAAAGAAACAAGTTTACCTCAAGGTAAAGCTTTTCAGCTCTAACTGATAACCGATGCTTTTTATGGATCTTTAACACAACCGATATGCATCCCAAAAGCTGTAAATCTCAACATGGTCAACAAGCTTTCAACATGTCGATAACGTAACACAAGCTTTAAAAGCTGCATATTACTGTAGAATACCAATGCACAAGCTGGCACCAAAATGAAAACATTCTTGATAATCCAATTTAGGAGACGACAGGAAAGTGGTGTATAATGGTTCACAAGAAACTCTGGGCACTTGAACTCTTCAATCCTGAATGAAAGACGTGAGCATTTAAAAAGAATATTCAAGAAGTCAAACTACATGGAAGATTGTACAATGGAGTATTCCTTGACAAGAAAATGACAGATTACCCATGATTATTTGATCTTGTCTCCAATAAATTGTGTATGGTTGCCAGTGCTCTTTGCTTCGCATGCCCGTACATTGCCTCATCCAGGCCATAACTATTCATCAACTTATACTCATCTAAAGTATTCCACAGTTCATCCTCCTGGACCTAAAAGATGAGTTTAACAGAACTAAGATTTCATTAACATATTTTATTCAGCTCTACACGTCTTACTTGTTACAGAGAAAAAATCGTTCATGCACGGGATAGATTTCATAAATCCGTTACAGAAGTTCAAAAGGATCCAAAGATCACAAACCCAATAAATTCCAGTTCCACCACACAACGATTGAGCATACTTTTCACATGCACGAACTTCTGCAAATTTCGACTGCAGTTACAACATTTGTTGAGAGCATTAGAATAATAATATTAATTTGTTGAGTCATTATATGATTAAAGAAATGGAAATAAAAGGTTTATGACGCACTAGTTTCTTAGCTGCTTCATTAATATCTCCATCCTCAACACAAAACTTCCCATGCTTTCTATATCCACGAGCACATTCCAACTTGCCATCATGACATTCTCCGTTAGTCGGGCAAGGTTCACAGTAGTCTGAAGAGAGAGCAAAGACTAAGAGATAGTATAAAGCAATGTAGATGCTAGAATTTGGCAGACTGCTAAAGGACAGGAGATTTTGGAGAAACGACTCTTTTTAAAAGAAATGGCACAATATATATATTTCAATCGAATTAAAAAAAAAAAAAAATAAAAAAAAAAAAAAGAACAGAGAAAGAAAGAAAGAAACATCTGTTGCTGCTATTGTTACAATGTAATATGGTACACTATGAAGCAAGATATTCCAGGGAATGAATAATCCTGACATACAACCAAATGTCTTCAGAAATTTTAAACGATGAATAGGCTTATAGCAGTATGACATAAAAAAATGTATAATTTGCATTAAAATCTGAATGTGCAATAAGATTAACAGCCATGTAAAGACCTTACATACAACCAGGATAATAATGATAACTAATTATTGGTGAAGTAATTGTTTCTCACGTGTGCTCAAATTAGCAAACAACCTTTAAATGATCCATACTCCACTAGCTAACTTTTCAAGAAAATTCGAAAACAATTATAACATGTAATATGATATGAAAGTCGTTTCATTCCATTAGGTTCATACTCTTCTATTTATAATTGCTCGTAGTCTACCTTAAAGATTATTAATGTTAGTGAACCACCATTGAGAATCATGATCCAGGTTATACCAAAGAAACGTGATATGGGAGCTTATTTAATTTTGCCTTGAAAAGAATTTACAGACAATTAATTGAGAAATATAGAAAAATGTAAATTGAAAAATGCAATTAGTAAATACAAAAAAAAAAAATCATAATGCCGCCACATAATGCCAAAGGAAAGAACTAGAAATGAGCACGAAGCCCAAAACAGTAACCTCTCATGGCTAAGAAATTTCAACAGTCAAAAACAGGAAGCTAACTGAAAGCCAAATTCAATTAATTTAAGAGCGATAAACAAAAAAAAAAAAAAAAACTTGGAACTGACCGGACAGGAAATCATCCAATTCAGAATTGCTATCACAGAAGGGTTTGACAGGGTGATTGAGAGAGGCTGCCATGAATTTGCAGACCACCGCCACGGAAGTGGCGACGGCAAAAACTCCGATTAGCCGAACGAAATCGGCCTTGGAAGATGGAAACAACTTAAAGGATGGTTCCAGCGGGAACAAATTGCTAGATGTAGAGGAATATTTAGGAGTTTGAGGAGAGTTTCGATTCGGATTTCGTTTTTTCCTGGGATTGGAAGCCATGATAATGGCTAATTGTGACTCTCTGCAATGGATTCGCAACTCGCGAGTCCAAATTTACAACAACTTGATTAAAAGCTTCAAAATTTGTTTGAAAATTGACTGGACTTTGTTGAAGTTATAAAACATAAATTTATTTGAACAATAAAATTACTAGCAAAATTGCATAACTTATGAAATTCACAATTTTTTTCAATTACACGCACATTTCATCAATTTTTATAAAATTTACTAAAATGATGTTTGGTATAGATTAAAATTAGATTTTAAGTGGATTGTGATAAAAGTTTTTGAAATGTGTGATTGAAAAAACGTGGGATCCATAAAAGACGTGGTTGATATTGATTGTTAGACTTTGATTTAAATTAAAATTTGATTTTAATCCAATCCAAACAGGCCTTAAAAAAACTTATTTTTATCAATCAAAGCTCAATATTATCGGGCAAATAATAAAGGCACCAAAATTGCATGTAAATTTATAAATAATCATAATACATGACCTGTGTAATTCACGAAAACGCACATGTCACTTTTGAAAAATTGATAAAATAGTCACTCTTACACCCAAAAGGCTAAAAATGTCATCTTTATGTAATAGACCATGAGAGGTAGGTGCACAATTTTTATACAAAAAACTTGAGTAGTCGGAACAAGCAAAATCTGTAGTGCATTAAGATAAGATTTACACAAAAATATCTATAGCACATTTCATGATACCAATCAACTTTTATCAATTTTTCAATCATACAAGTTTTATTAATTTTTTTTTATCCAAATCTACTAAAAATCGATTTTAGTAAAATCAAACAAGGGCTCTTGAAATTTTCATAGTTTTAGTGGTAGAGAATGATTTAGGTTTGTAGTAATTGACACTTTATTTTTTCTCCTTTTATTTCAATCATTCCTTGTATGTGTGAGAGCATATGTGGATAGAGCGTTAATGCGTAGGGATGGCAATGGGACGAGTTGGGTCGGAGCAACCTCCCCCGTCCAGCCAGACAATTTTCCTTCTTGCTACCCGTTTAAGGGAGGAGACACCCTTGCCCCGTTTAATTCTTCTTCTTTTTTAAATTTTTGATAATTCATTTTATTTTATTTTTATTTTTAAATGTTAAATTATGTAAATATATTTGATAAATCGAAGCTTTTATTATTTTTCATATTTTTTAAATAATTTTAATTGTCATATTTTATTAGAACTAATGAAATTTTGTGGAATCTTTCATTTAAATATTGAATTCTAAGAAAAAGAAAAAAAAAATTAAACGGAATGGGATGGGTTACCCGTACCCACCCTGAGGCAAAGTTACGGGCCTCATCTCCGACCCGAATACTCGATTAAACAGGTAATCCCCACCCCCAACGGAGCGGAGCCCGTGGGTATCGGATTTGTTAGATTTTTTGCAATCCCTACTAATACGAGGCCGAAATTTTTGAATGGGAAGATTTAGGCCTCATTTGAGCCATATTTTTTCCTCACTAAAATGAAAAATATGACCGTTATCCATCACATCAACATTTAAATTCAAATTTTCTATCTCTTGTGTGGGCCCCAATAACGGCTATATTTTTCATTCTCATTTTCAAAAAAGTTGGCTCAAACAGGGGCTTAATAAGTCAAGTTTAGTTTCACACATTTCAAATTTGGGTTAATAACCTCAATGGTCATTAAACTTTGAAAAAAGTTTTCTACGGAGTCACTGATTTTTAAAAATCACTCAAANTAAAAAATTGGAATTTAGGCCCCGTTTGAGCCATATTTTTTCCTCACTAAAATGAAAAATATGACCGTTATCCATCACATCAACATTTAAATTCAAATTTTCTATCTCTTGTGTGGGCCCCAATAACGGCTATATTTTTCATTCTCATTTTCAAAAAAGTTGGCTCAAACAGGGGCTTAATAAGTCAAGTTTAGTTTCACACATTTCAAATTTGGGTTAATAACCTCAATGGTCATTAAACTTTGAAAAAAGTTTTCTACGGAGTCACTGATTTTTAAAAATCACTCAAATTATCACTGAATTTTGCAAAAAGATTCCACAGAGTCACTGAACTTTAAAAATCACCTCATTCAGTGACTATCTGGGAAACTTTTTGCAAAGTTCGATGATCCCGTGGAAATATTTTGTAAAGCTTAGTGATGAATGTAGTGATTTTTAAAGTTCAGTGACCCCGTGAAATTTTTTTACAAAGTTTAAGAATGATTTGAGTGATTTTTAAAGTTCAGTGACTCCTTGAAGACTTTTTGCAAAGTTCAGTGACTATTGGGTTATTAACCCTTTCAAATTTAAGAGATAAGGTTTAAAATTTCAAATTTCAAATTTCAAATTTTTTTAAATTTTATCTATAAATAAATTAATTAAATATATTAAGGCTACGATTCCATATAATTTGGTCACAAATCACAAATTTTACATATCACAATTCAAAATTTTTATAGGTCACAATTTGTTCATCGGTTTCAAATAAAAAATTGAAACGTCACAAATTATTTTACGATCACAATTCAAAAATTTATGTCACAATTTGTTCATCAGTCACAAATTATTTTACGATCACAAATCAAGAATTTTATACGTCACAAATTATTTTTTGATCACAATTCAGAAATTTTATAAGCACAATTTGTTAATTCGTCACAAATAAAAAAATTTATACATCTTATTCATCGATCACAAATCATAAATATTATAAGTCACAACTTAGTAGACAGTCACAAATTGTCAAATTATCGATTACAAATTAACAATTTTTTAGGTCACACATTATATTTTTATTGGTCACATATTGTATATCGGTCACATATTAACCAATTTAATGATCACAAACGACCAAATAATCTGTGACCACCATCAAAACTTGTGACCATCACCTCATCACTCCCTACAGCAACACCACCGCCGCTGTCGACGCTAGAACCATCTCAAAGAAATCAACACATCGCATAAAAACACCACCCTCATCGTCGCGTTAGATCCACTACGACACCGACAGACCTATTGCCACCAATAGCTACTAGCAACTCCAACACCGTCTAGCCGTTGTATCGTCGTCACCAGAACCACCACTTCAGACAACCGCCAGCATGGCCACCATCTCAAGCAAACCAACACCACCATCAAATACCACCACTGCTTCACCATCGCCGTAGCCACCACTTTAACCGTACCACCACACAATCGTTTACATACGCACAGAACATCACACATATACCATATATCATACAATCATCGCTCAGCACACAAATCGCTCACCACCAACACCAACTCACTGCCATCACCACCACCGCGATTGCAATCGCAGCCGCGGCTGCACCACATCGCACCAATTTTATTCAACACCACGGCAAATAAGATGAAGAGAAAAATAGAGGTAGATTAGAAATAAACCCAAATTTCCCTAGATCAACTAATTTAGTGTTTTACCTAACTACTAAAAACCTTCCATGACCTTCTTCCCACACCAAATTCATCACTAAAGGTCTACTTTTGAACCTCTCAAAATGCCAGTATATGCCACCCAAATCGGAGATTTACACTGCCTTTTCCAACATTGGCGGCGCCACCAAATTCGTCCTAGCATCCGACTTCATCGATCTAATTTTCCACATCTTAAAGGTTATCCTCGTCGTGCGTAGCGGAAAGCTTGCTGGCAAGCACCGCTGCACAGAGAGGATCCTGATCAGCAAGCGTCGTTGAGTGGTAGTAATGTGTAACAGGCGCTGCGTACGGTGGCGTGAGCACCGTCATAGAAGCGTCACTCAATCCACTGCATCAGCATCATCGTCGCAGTGGAGCTCCGCTTTTCCGGTGGTTGAGAGAACGAGCGAGCGAGATAGTGAGAGAAGAAACGTATAGACGAGATATTTATGGTTTGCTGCCTGTTGGAATTAGGATTTTTATCTGTTTTAATTTTATAATTTAAAAAAATATTATTAAAATTTTAATTATCATCTGATTTTTGAAATAAAAACTTATGAATCTATATTTTGAAATTGAAAGTTTAAAATTTTGGTATGATATAATTTCCACTTTTTCAATCTCACTTTTACAATGTTGACAATGTTATCAGAGTTACATTGCTCTTAGGAAAAAAATTGGTTTCTTGCCTGGGGCGGAGCCCGCGAGTATCGGGTTTATTGGATTTTTTGTCATCCCTATTAATACGAGGCCATGAACAATTTTTCAATCTCCCTTTTACAATGTTGACAATGTTATCAGAGTTACATTGCTCTTAGAAAAAAAACTGTTTGATTTCTTTTTAAGCAAATATGGTAGGTGCATATTCGTCTTTGTCAAAGAAATCGAAGGCAACGTTCTCGTATCAGTGGTCGCCGCAATCTATGTGTTTCTATCGGTTCGTACATTGATACACACGTATATATAAAGCATATGTATCAATCTATGCCAATCATCATGTTTGTAATCAATACCTTTGCCATCTTCAATTTATTCAGGGGCGAACCCAACATCTAGCCAGCCCTCGCAATCGCTCGTGTTGGGTCCGCCAGAAGTCTTAGACCATCCACTGCTGTCAGGAGCCAGGAAGAAGGATGAAGAAGAAGGCGCTAGGCTGGATGGTAGAACTGGAAGCAGTCAGCAAGAAGGAAGCCTACGATTTTTTTTGGGCTTTGTTTAAAAAAAGGCCCAATTAATGAGCCCAATCCATGGTCATGAGTTTTGCTTGAATCCCATTGGCAATGACCCAATAGCCACAATCCAAATATAAAATATCCCATTCTTTTTGCCCAAAGTCGGTTGAGAGTAGGGAGAGTTGGAGTCTTGGAGACAACGCGACGATGGTGAAATTATTTCGGGCTGCTGTCTGCCTTTATTTTTTATGCCGCCGAGTCGAAGACGGTGGAGGCTGGACTCTGGAGCTGTGAGTTTTTAGGCTGGAGCAGCGGAGTGAAGCTTCCAACTACGTTTTTTGCTGCGGCTTCTCCTGCATTTTTTGCTGCGGGTTCTGCAATTCTGTTTGGCTGAGGTATGTATAATTTATTTGAATTTACCTATTTCCTATTTGCTATTAATGAATTATGAGAAATGACTAAATGAAAATTTATGGATTGGTGCATTCTATAGACTATAATGTATATTTCTGATTTTATTCTTTTTTTTCAATTTTTGTTAATTTGTGAATTATGAGAAATGAGAATCTATGTTATATTATTGTCTAAGACTATGCGTTATGACTTATAATTTTGATTTGTGTTTGTGTTTTTGTATTATGAATTGTGATTTGAGAATTTAGGGTTTTAGGAAATTAGGATTTGGGAATAGACTATGAGCTATTACGATCGTTGATTGTCATCGGTCATCGGTCACCGATCAATAGTGTCCACCCGTGCTGAACTATAAGGTTGAATTCGCCCTTGAATTTATCTCAATTGCTTGCATGTAATTATCAGCATGCCACTTCCAATTTGTGCCGCCTACATCGATTTTTGTCGAAATCAATTCATGTTTGAATTTTTTTCCAAATGTTTGCTAATTAATTTATATATCACATCCTATTTGTATAATAAATAATATTTTTTAACCTGATTAAATAATTTTATTTACTTTGTAAATTTTAAATTGATAATTCATCGTATTGTTGTTCTTGAAATAGCACAATTTTTTATTTAACATTTCTAAAAAATATCATTTCCTCCCAATGAGCATGAATTATAATTTTCAATATCTCATGAGAATATTGATATATTGTTTTTGAAGAAATAATAATAACCTACTCACGAAGTAGCACGTTATAATTATCATTAATATTCTAGTTAAATTTTATTTGCTCTTGGAGAGCATAATAATATAAAATTAACATAAATATGTTTTTACTCCCGAAGATTAAATGCTTACATAATTTATTACTCTAAACAAAAATATATTACTATGCCTGAAAAGCATAATATTATTGTTATTTTGGGAAGAAATACAATTAAAATATTTAAATATTTTAGAAGAATATTGCGGAATTGTTTGAATTGATTAATACGAATCAATATTCCTCAAGAATATTGAGTTGCTATGAAAGAAGCACAATTTTATATTTATTAATATTCTTCAAGAATGTTATGTGGTTATTTTTTAAGAATCACGATTTAGACATCACAGTGTAAATATTGTATTGATATTGGAGAATTGCAATTTTAATTAAATTGTCTCTAAGGAAACAATAATTTATGTACATCGATATTCCCGAAAAATATTATCTTGAAACTCCAGAAGAGTCAATTTTTATTGTGATTTGAAGGGATAAATTTACCATTACTAGTAATTTGTTCTCCACTGAATAAAAGCGAAGCTTACAAAGTTTTTTATAGTGTTTCTTAATTAATACACTACACTAAACTCTAGTGATCATTTTGATAATATTGTATTAAACTAGAAGTTCAAAAACTCTTAAAGTCCGTTTGATTGCAAATGTGGAATTTGGGTGGAAGAAAATGTCTTACATGGAATTGAATTGCCTATAAAATGTTTTATTGAAAATTATAATTAATTGTATTTGACTGATATAATTTTTCACGTGGTGTTGGTGGCGTCGTGGTGTTGGTGGCAATTCATGCGGTAGTGATGTTGGCAGAGGCAGACGAACTTTGGCACTTGTGTGGTAGTGGTAGTGGTAGTGGATAGGCACTATGGCAGTGGTGAGGTGGTGGTCGCAAACAGTCGTGGTACAGGCGGTGGCAGTGGCGATGGCGTCGTGGTGTTGGTGGTGGCGACGATCGAGTGGGACCAATAGTGTTTAAGACCAATAAATTGGTTGATTGTAACCAATAAATTGGGTAATTTATGACCAATATATAACGTGTGATTTAAAAAATGTGACTATAACTCACAATTTACTACGTTGTGAATGAGAAATAACTTGTGATCAATTAATTTGATAATTTGTGACCATTAAATAAGTCGTGACTCATAAAATTTATAATTTGTGACCGATAAATGAATTGTAACATATAAATATTTTGATTTTGTGACTGATAAATAAATTGTGATTTATAATTTTTTAAAATTTGTGATCGGGAAATAAATTGTGACTTATAAAATTTTTGATTTGTGATCGAAAAATAATTTGTGACCTATATTTTTTTTAAAATTGTGGTCGAGAAAAAAAATATGATCAATTAATTCGAGAATTTGTGCCAAATTATATGGAATTGTGACATTAATATATTTAATTAATAAAAAATATATTTGGTTAATTATTTCGTAAATAGATTTTTATAAATATTTGATTTTTGAAATTTTAAACATTTTATCTTAGTTTTGAAATGAGTGATATTTAGACTTTTAATTCTAAATTTTTCTTTAATTTAAATTTATTTTTTTCTCTCGTTTTATCAACCACTCGTTCTCTCAATAAAATAGTATTACACATAAACCAACAATTTTTTGTCTTACCTTTCAAAATAAAATAAATAAACCAAAAAATACTATTTCAAAATCTTTTTTTTTTTTAAATAATAGAGCTCAAACAATGGCATAATATAATCTGATGGAAAAATACATAATTACTATAATTTTAAGACACAAAACTTTTAGATTTAATAAACGTCGCGATCTTTAAAAATTAGGTAATCACATTTTGTGACATCTGATAAAATTTTGTGATGTAAATTTAATCAAACATGTCACATTAACACAATATTTATGATCACAATTTCATACTAGTCACGTATCACATGAGATCAAAATCACATAAATACAATTTTATAGATCACACCCCACGTATTTTTTAGTGATAAATCATACAATTAACGAGTCACAAATTACCATAATCACTTATTTTAATTACTAATCATATAAATAACGAGTCGTAACTTATTTATTAGACAAATTAAAATTATCCAATCAATTGGTTACAACCGCGTATTTAGTTGTAAATCACACATGCAATAAGCGCCACTAAAATCGTCGCCACCACCACATTCACCTCAAATCCACAACCATCAACATCTTCACCTCAATATGATTCTTTTAACCTCGTTTACAAAATATAATGGTAATTAGCACATAACGTCCATATCTTAAACTGTTATTGTGGAAACGTCCTCATCGTTCAATTTTTTTAGCATTTTTACCATTATTTTCTCATTTCAATGCGCAAAATGTCTTTTTCATCCGTTTTCTTAATAAAAAATTGTGAAATGACAAATATACACTTCTCTTTAAATAAAACAAAAGGAAAAAGAAAAAAATTAATTACAATCATAGTCCCAATTTTTTTGAAAAGCCCAAATAAGCTTCAAATAAATTATTAAAAAGGGTAATTAGCACATAAAAAGGTAAAAAATAGGAAAAATGTAATTGATTTGTTGGCTTTATCTCTATCGCACTTCCATTCCCTCCACCGCTTCAAAAAATCATCCGTCCACTCTTCTCCCCTTCTCTTTCGCACGCACGCTCACACACAAAGAGATGAAAACGTGTAAGCAATAGTTTGATCACCTACCTCTCCTTCCTTCTCTCTCTTGCTTTTCAACATTTTTTTATAATCCTACTAAATTGTTGTTGAATGGTCGTGAAACAAGTTACGCATACCCCATTACGAGTTTATATTCCACCGTCAATTAAATTTTTCTGACAAACAAAATCTGAAGAAATTTCTAACAATTAGCTATTGGCGTTAGTGGTATTTATGGGGCGGGTATTAAAGAGGAGGTGGTGGTGGTGGTGACCGGTGTTCCAAGGGCTGTGGTTGTGGGGATGGTACGAAATTTGAGGGTGGCAATGAGGTTATGGTTAGAATGGTTGAACCCCAACTTTGACGGTCCCCACCACCCCATCGCTAGAATATCGCGGAGGAGGTAAATTACGGGATGTGCCTCAATAGGCCAAGGTACAAGAGTTTCTATACTGGTACCCACAAAGAGTCTAATTCCAAACATTGTTAGAGACAAGAATCGAATCATCACACTACGGCTGCCAGTTCAACTGAGACTACCTCACTCATGTTCTTTGCACCATTGAACTATGCCCCGTGGGGCAATGTTGTTATGGTTAGAGCTTCTACAGCATGTGGAATGAGAATGAAATTATGTGGAATTGAGTGCACTTCATTTTTGGAAGAAAATTCACAATATCTGATTTATGAAATTGAAAGTAAAAAATGTAGCGGTTGAGATAATTTTTTTAGGCCTTCTTTGATTCAAGAATATTTTCTATAGAAAATGAAAATTAAATTCCATTTTCATCTTTTTGCATGTTTGATAGACTAAATTTTCCATGAAATTAGTTTTCCATATTTTCTTGGTTTCCCACATTTTCTTGGTTTTTGAGGAAATGGGGAAAGCTTTTCCTAGGCAACTTTTTTTTTTTTTTAAAGTTTTTTTTTTGCGATGAAAATAAATTCTATCCCCAATTGTGACAAATTATATCCATTTAATCGACAATTTCTATGGAAAACAAAGTCAAACGAACACCAAAAGATCCAAAATCTCAATATTTTTTAGGTAGAAAATCATATCAATCAAACACAATTAATTGACAATTTCCAATAAAACAAGTTTTGGACAATTCAATTCTGTAAAATTCATTTTTTTTTCACCAATTTCATTCTTGCAATCAAACGGACCCTTAAATTTAACGGGAGCCAGGGTTTTTATTAGGGAAATTATAGAAAATCAGGGGTTTAAAGATTGACTTTTAAAA
>CAIGRH010130211.1:0-10079 GCA_903798295.1 Fraxinus nigra | reverse complement strand
TTACCCTTTGTTTCTTCTTCTTTGTAGCTTGCAGATTTCTTTACCAATTCGCATTCTATTTCCCGTTTTCGTTTTCTAGTTGGCAAACCCTCGACGCTTGTAGCTGCTGCATCGTAAATTTGAGGGAAGATATTAAGAAATATATGGTTATTTTATTTTATTGTTTATTAATGATAGAGTTGTCTTTTTATTTTCCTTTGTTTTAACTTATATATAGTCTCTTTATATTTAGGTTAGAACTAACTTTTTGTACTCGATTTTTATTATGCAAAATCAATTAAACCCTAGCCTCCTCTTTTTCTTTATTTTCTTTGGATTCTTTAACATTTCTATTGACGGACAAGATTCGATGGCTTTTGCTCAAATGGTTTATGGCAAGACCACCTAATTTTGCTTCCCTGTTATTAATGAAATTATTAGAAGCCATTTTCCACGAAGGCCTCGTTAAGTGAATACTATTTTTCCACTTGCTCTTATGCATTATGTTAGAGTACGGTGACCCAATTCTATTTGGCTTGGTTCGAAAAGGTTGTGACGCAACATATATGTTGAAACTATAATTACAAGAATATTTAAAGATTTTCAAGTAAATTTATGTGTTCTTGTTCTTATTTTTTTAATGCATATTCTTGCTATTCGTAACACATTCACTGACGAGAGTAACATCAATGGAGATAGATGATGAGCAAGAAAGTTTTCCAATCAAGATAGTATAAGAGGAACCGAAGTTTTTGAGTTAAAGTCTCACTATTAATTATTTATATGAAATTGTGCACATGTTATGTTTTGATGGAAAAATGAATAACGTCCACTCATGGGGCAAGTTGAATTAAATATTTAAAGACATACATGTGATCATATCTAGTAGCAATGCTAGAGGTGTAAAATAAATTTTGGACTGTGCAGTTTAATTTTAGATCAAGTGGCTCAAGAATATACTAACACGATATACGAATGATTAGACACTCAAGAACATTAAAATTTTTAGAAAATAAGAAAACATTAAAATATTCAATTTTAAGTTGGAGAATAACTCAAAACTGAAACTTCGGACTCGATAATAAGAAAACAAAGTGAATTCATAGACTAACATGGGCATAAAATAACATATTCACCATGAGAAAGATTATTCATGTATTTTAAGAAAGACAAATTAAATTAATGGGTCATGAATAAGCAAAAAAGCCGGAATTTTTGAGAAAATAAAAAGCAATGATGGAAATTGTTCTTGTCAAGAGATTGGAAGTGAAAAAAGGCCTATGAAAGTAGATGACTAGACAATCAATGACGAGAAGAAAAAGGAAATGATTTTTTATTTATTTTTTCTACTACCATTACTTTTATATGTATTATAGACTAATATCTATCAATTCATTTATCTCAATTAAAGTACAATGACTCGAATTCTATTCAACCTGTCCCGAAAAGCTCGCAGTGTTTATTTTATTATTTCCGCACGCGCGCACACATACAAACACATATACGACGATGTATTTTAGGATTTCGTTATGTTTTTTGTATAGCCATCCAAAACGTTCATCCCTAGTACTCATATTTGATATATTAAATGTTATTTTTTCCGTCTAGAATTTTCATATAAATTTCTGTATTTTAGCTATTATTTTTCCGTTGTCTATTAATGAGACCCCTATGTTTTAGCCAACCTTCACTAAATTAAAAACTCCCAAATTTCAACACCAATACGCAACCAATTAAGTCATATTTTATCAACCACTTTGAATGGGCACATTAGTCACCACCACAATCAATGCTCAGTGGCCATTTGTTCAAAACCACTTAGCCATCCATGTAAATTTCATCAGCTGACACACGTTGATATAAACCAATCGCACGGTGGATAGTAGAATCCACTAGAATGAATACAGGGACCATCCCCAGGAAAAATAATAATAATACAGGAACTTTTATTTCAATAACATGTATGAAATCCACACAAGTTTGTATGGTAATACTTTTTGAGTATTTATAAGTTATGAATCCTCTAAAATATGTCGATAACAATCGAAGGTGCTTTACAGTTTCTATGAAATTAATGAATAAAAAGTATATTTGATCAGTTAGATTATAATAAACTTTTGCCAAACATGCTCTAAATTTGACTTCTTTAAAAAATGACATTCGAAGATACTATTATAACTTTTTTCACTTTTGTCATGTCTTCATCACTTTCGTCTTGATCTTTAGTGTCAGTCCTAACCTCTATCTTCCGATACATCAGCTCTTTTTATTTATCATCACTATCGTGCAATTCAAAATCCTGGCATTGTTCCACGGCAATTATGTGGAACATCGAGTTGGGAAGCTTTGAATCGGGAAACTTTACTGCACAGATTCGAAGAACATTGTATTCTTAATATAATAGACAAAGTATTCTTAACATTTTGTTTTATTATTAATTTTATTATTGCAAAATTTTGTAGTTGATTGCAAAATTTATGACTTAATAATAGAGACTATCAATGGATGATTGAAATATATGGTGAGATTTTAATTTTTCTTAACATTCAACAGTGATAATTATTCACATTGACCAAGTGCATTTTGAAAAGTTCATCCCAAAAAGTCTTTTCTTCCAAAATTCATTTTCTGTAAAACAAAAAATAATTAAGATAGAGAACATCAAACTTGACTTGGAATAAAGGGCCCACAATAACCCAATAAAATTCCAATTTCTCTAAGTTAAACATACGGTCACGATTCAATCCGGCCCCACAAAGCCACTAGAAAAGAACTAAACCCCTCCACCAAGAAACACTCTTGATTACGAGAACCAAGACACCTATCTTTCCCCAAACCAATCAAAACTCGACACCTTCTCAACTCTAACTTCACGAATAAAAACTTATTTTAAGCATCTCTGAGGTTAAAAACCAAACACGGCCATCGTGGGGCGGCCGACATTGATTAGAAATTACCTCAAATCAGTTGAAAATATTCCAAAAATAGAAACGTACAATACCATAAAGCACAGTGTCACATAACAGTACTACTATTATTGCATTTCATACGTCGAGATGAGTACATTGTCATTTTACCATTCTGTCCTATCATAAAACCATATTTACATTTTAGCCCATATCATAAAAAAACCCAAAAACAACTTATTACAATAACCACTCTAATTACTTCGCTAGGTATTTGATATAATATTTCATAAGAGACCTTACATAAACTTATTTCCCAAACTTACAACATTGTATCTTATTCTTCCAATTCTGCCCTTTCTATATTTCTATTAGCAGCTGCTTCTATATACAATCTAAGATGGCAAACTGGTATTTCGTCGAGAAAGGTGATTGTTTGTATCTAAGGCGGGCGTTTATAATAAGGTGAATGAGGTGTACTTTTTGGGCTGCTAATATTCTATGACAAGTCCTCCAGTAGGGGCTCTATGGGGAATTCCCTTTCTTCGCTTTGCGGTTCGGTAATTCATAGCTGTTGGAGGCGGCGTTGACGGAGTGAAGCTAGGGACCTTGGCAGCGGTGAGACCCTTTGGCCGGCTGTGGCGGCTGCTAGTGCTACTGTACGAGTCTTCGGAATCTGATACCGCCATTGCAACCCCTTTCCTTTCGTGGACCTGCTTCGTCTTCTTTTCGAAATTCTTCGATGTCCCAACAATCTGAAAATCAAAATTCACAAAATTAGAAATTTTTAGAGTTTTCTTCAAGGCAACCCACAAATTGGAACTCGTTTAATGGAGGAGAATCTCAAAAGATTTTCTAAATCATATAATTTAATGATTTCCGATAGCCCGCATTAAATTTTGCTCCAAAATCTTCCTGTATAAATCTTCATAAGATTTAAAGCCCAATTTAACACGATTAATACAGCTCATTCAACACCAATTTATTCACATTAACAATTGTGAAAATTGGAAAATTTTACTTAAAAAATTGAATGCAGACTATCTTCTCTAGTCAAGCAAGAATAAATTGATGGTAGAGGGCACTATAATTGGTACCTTGCAACCAAGAGAGCAGAATCTGAAGGAGTCGAGAAGGCTCCGTTCGCAGACTTCGCACGTGTTTGTCACTCCTTTACCGGGCCTAGGCTGTGGCCTCTCATTCAGGAAGACAACCTTTGCGCTATTGATTATGTATGTTTGAACAGAGCTTATGTCTAGGTACTTCTGAATTTCAGACACTCTGATAACATCGTGGTATGAAGACCTTCTTATCTGTAAAAAATCAAAATCAAAATCAAAATCAAAAATTTAGGATGAAACATTGAAAAACCAATGCCATTTTACAAGTCAACACTGAAACAGAAAAACCCAGAATTTGAAAGAGAGAATAATGGATTCAAATGGGAAATTTATATGAACACAAAAGGGTTGGATGCTAAAAAGAGGATTTTTGAAAATGAAACCCCCTTGTTAAAAGGGAATGTGAAAAGAAGAAAAAGGGTTCATGAAATGAGACCTGAATTGCACGATGATCCTTGTGATAGGCTAAACAGAGTGAACAGAGAGGGCCATTCATGCAGTCCAAGCAGTACATGTTGCATTCACTTTTATGGGAATCAGCGTGAAACTTGCATTGAACAAAGAAATGTTCCTTCAACAAAGGTTTCAGCCATGGCGGCCACCTGTTATCCTCCTCTTCAGGCCCTCCAGCCCCCTATAAACAAAGGAATCCATTAAAGGAAAACCCCATAAAAATGTGGAAAAACGAACCCAAAAAGTCATAATATATAAGAACAGAGAAAAAAAGAGGAATCCATTAAAGGAAAACCCAACAAAATGTGGAAAAACAAACACAAAAAGTCATATATAAGAACTGAGAAAAACAGAGGAATCCATTAAAGGAAAACCCAACAAAAATGTGGAAAAACAAACCCAAAAAGTACTATATAAGAACTGAGAGGAATTCATTAAAGGAAAACCTCACAAAAATGTGGAAAAACAAACTCAAAAACACGAATTTCTATTAAAAATTAGTACCATGATTCGTCTGTTCTTCGGCTTGATTTCACGGACACCGGATTCTTGATTATCAATCGCCAGCTTGAATTATTTTGAATGAAAAAAGGAAGCAAAATGCTTTTCTAATGAAGTTTTTGTGTGTGTCTCTAAGCTAGAACACTAGCTAATGGGGGAGAGAAATTGAAAAGAGTTGCTGTGGAAACTTTGAGAAAGTGGAGGCGGTGAGAGAGAAAGTGGGTACTTGTAGAGAGGTAGATGGGCTTTCGGGTTTGTGGGGTGGGTCCGGGATGAGAGGGGGCGGTCGTTCTTATCTTTTCAAATCCATACTTGTGTAAGTCCGAACCTAGCTCCGAAGCTGAGCCTAAAGTTACGTTAGGTGCAAGGAACCGACCTCCATCTTTCCTTTTTAATTGAATTTCTGCTTTTTCACTTTCATTTTCATGTCTTAAAAATTATTGCTTTGGTTTTATTGATTAATATATATTTTTTTTTTCAATAATGGCCCAATGTATATTATTTTAAAGGAAGCTCCAATTAGTAACTTAGCCCATTTTTTAATTGGAATTAAAATTTGAATAATGAGTTGGCAAATTATTCCAATTCCACTCATTATTGGCTTAGGTTTGTGTCCATAGTTGTTTTGGTAAGCACCAATTATCAAGATAATCTCATGGTTTAAGCGATTAAATCCATCGTATTTCTTCCTAGGTATCATAAAGAACATATTTGGTGTATAGAACCCAACTCATCAATGTCAATATTGATAATTTGTCTAACATTACATATGTAAGAAATCCAAACTTTTAAATATCAACTTCTGAATTGACCGATACACTCTAAAATCAGACATTTTCCCCAAAGTTTATTAAAGAATTTATTTGTTTTAACTTTCTACCACCAATTTGACAATTTGATGGTACGTAAAATTATAATTTATTTTACTTTCTTAGCATTCAGAAACTTCTATGTGATTTAGTTAATTTTAACCACATATTTACGGATTCCATAATTTTATTAATTTTTCAACTATAATTTTCATCATCTTTTATTAAAGAAGGTAGATTAGTAGTATCATTGGTTCTATAACACCAATTTAAATAATACTAAGTTATAGATTCAATGTAATGTATAGTTTTAGTTGCCAATGCAATAGCGAAAATTGTTAGTCGACACAATAATTGACCCAAATAAAAAGAGTGAAAAGGAAAGAAAGAAAAGCAAATAAATTGATGTAATAGGGCCAATCAATGCTTTTCCAACTTGGGGAAAGTGTTATTTGCACTTGGAAGAAAGTTTGTTATTCTTTATATTATAGTATAATGTTAATTAATTTTAAAAACTTATTTATAACATTATCATGTGAATAGGTCTATCATACGTGTACTTAGTTTCTTTTTCTTATTTACTTTTTTGACTAACATGTATAGTTACACGGACTCAAAGATCATAAATTTCGATCTTGAAAAGTTAAACGTCTTGTAGTGTAGTAGTTTTTACACGAAATTATTGCCGACTTTATCCTATGATGATATAGTAAGTTAGGCAGGCTTTCATTCTTACTTTTAGTAATGTAAGCCCTTGTTTTTTAAAATTATTTTTTTTATACTCATTTTCAATTATACATTCTAAAAAAAAATTATTTTCACGTATTTCCTAACTTTTCATTACCTTTTAATCACACGGTCTCTGAGAAATTCACTTTTCACAAAATCATTTCTCAAAAAATCAACTTCAATGTTAATCCTCAAAATAAAAGTCCGTGAACCCAACTAGTCATTGGTTAGACGAAAGGTGACACGCAAGGGGAGGAAAGCAGAGGAAGGCTCGCAAAAAGGTTACGAACCAGTCTCCATATTCAGACTGGCTACGGGTTATTAATAAAGGGCACGTGGGCAAGTGAGTCAAATGCGATTCCTAACCGAATCATTTATAAAATAATCAGTAAACATCCACCAACTATTATTCCCTTAAAATGATCAAATTATCTCTAACGCTTGGAGAAAAATTTATATATATTCCCTCATTTGAAGAAGAACAAGGCACGCAATTAAAATATTTCCGTCTCAAATAGCTATTTCTCCTCTTATTCTAATTGAAGCATCAAAACTATTGAATTAGGAGGTAAAAATTGTAGTTAGGTGAGAGGATTTGTTGATTGTATCTACATTGATTACGATTGTAATTGCTTCATTAATAAAATCGTTTGATTCAATTTGTATTATTAACAAATTTTTGACGTCTATGAAAAACTTTAGTAAAGTAGACCACAAATCTTCACGCTCCAGCTAGGAATACCTGAAATCAAAGAAAATGAAACAAGCAAGGATAAATCAACAATCAGCTACAACACAGATGAATGAGAATCTAGAGAGTAGCATTGCTATAGCAAATATACGAGTAACTTCGACGGTGGAGAACATCCGAAAAATGATCGATGATTTAAAAGCACTAATGACGAAACGCACTACTCTATGTACGAAGATACAGAACATGGAAGGTATGCGTATGGGAAAAAGGTAAATTTATTGGCAATACACCATCTTTAACTTTGTCAATTACATCTATCGAGCCTAGAATCGAAATTTTAGGTACTGAAGATAAGTTAGTCATGATCCATACAATAATAACAAGTGAATGTCCTCATCGCATACTCTTGGACAATGAAAGTACGGAAAATGTGTTATACCCTGAAACATTAGGCCGAATAAGAAAGAATAAACATCATATTCCTATGATGGATCCTCATCGCTTGTCAATCCTTCGAGTACATGTCACTTTGTTAAGATAGTAAAGAAGCCTCGGGTAAACCGTATATGAAGGAATCCTTGGACAACTTGCCTTGAAGAAGGCAAACATAATCTTCTCTCTCCATCATTCATATGTGAGATATTCCACCAATAAAGGCAAAATGTTTGTAAAGTACAATCAATTAATCTTATACATGAAATATAAAAGCAACAAAGGAGGCTTGAGAGCTCCTAGAAATATTGTTGCTATAGTTGAAAAGATTAATCCGGAGGATAAATTAGAAATTGATGACTCTATCAACCTTCTCATAACTGAGTGTACAACAGAAGTGGTAGTGATCGAAGAGTTAGAAAGCTTTTCATTAACTTAGAAGATTCGAGCAAAGCTCTCAAAATAAATAAAAAAATTGTACGAACCTATGAAAGTCTTGCTAAAGAACTTTCTCACTGCGAACCTAGATGTGTTCACTTGGAAACATACAAACATGATAGAGATCGACCTTAAAGTTGCATGTCACACCTTGAAGTCTGATCCCAAGATCAAGCCTAAAATACAAAGGCGCCACCCGTTGAGTATAGAAAATATGAGGTATTGAAAAGTGATGTAGATAAACAATTGAAAAATGGCTTTATTCGTGAAGCTTGCTATCCAATTTTGGTATGCAATTCGGTTCTAGTACCAAAGAGTAATGAGAAATGGTGAACCTGCCAAGACTTTATGGACTTGAATAATGTATGTCCAAAAGATAGATTACTGATCCCCTAATTGATCAACTGTTGGATGCTACCATGGGACACGAGCTATTAAGTTTTATGGATGAATATTCAAGATATAACCAAATTTCCATGTATAGACCTGACGAGGAACATACTGCATTCATGACAGATCTGAAACTATACTTTTATAAAGTAATGTTGTTTGGGCTCAAATAAGTGGAGACAACCTATCAGAGGTTAGTGAACAAAATGCTCGTGATCCAAAATCGAAATAATGAAAGAAGTATACATCGATGATATGCTAGTGAAAAGCTTTCAGGTTGGAAACCACTTGAAACATTTGGAAGAGGCTTTCAATGTATTAAGAAAATACAGAATGAAAATCAATCCGCTAAAATGTGCATTGGAGTAAAATTTGAAAAGTTCTTCGGTTATATGGTCAACTAGCAAGGTAACGAAGTAACCCGAAAAAATTCAGGCTGTTATAAATATCCAAGGTAGCGATCAGCTCGGTACTGGTAAAAGAAGAAAGGCAACAACAATTACAAGTTTACTAGTAAATAAAGCTTTGTAAGGAGCAGAGACGAGATATCCGAATGTGGAAAAGCCGACACTTACCTCAGTTACAACAACACAAAAATTGTAAACCCTATTTTAGAGTCATAGTATTGAAGTATTAACAAATTTTCCACTCAAACAAGTACTATAAATACATGATTCGTTGGGGAGGCTAATGACGACACTGGAGCTAGGACAATTAGAGATAAGCTATAAAGGACAATTTGCAATCAAAGCATAGGCATTAGCTGATTTTATTTTAGAATTGTCAGATGTTCCAATTCTTGTGAAAGAACTTGAATAGGAAACGTGGAAGTTGTACGTGGATGGATTATTAGGACAGTTGCTCTAGAGCAAACATAATATTAACAAGCTTGAAAGGGCACAAGTTGAATTGCTTACTAGGGTTCACATTTGAAGAAACCAATAATGTAGCTGAATACGAAGCACTATTGTCAGGTTTATAGTTGGCAAAAGAAAGGAAAGCTCAAAGTATTAAAATAAAAAGAGCCTCGTAGTTGATGGTAAACTAAATAAAAGAGATATTCGCAAACAAGGATAAAATAATGGTTTCATACCAGGCAGAAGCCATAAAATTGTTTCAGGGCTTCGACATGTTTGAATTTGTCCAAGTCCCTCAGGAGAAAAATGAGCATACAGATACTTTATTAAAGCTGGTATGCTTAAGAGACGTGGAGCTATTTTAAATAGTTCTTGTGGAATTTCTACCAAAACCATCATTCGACCATAAAAGGGAGAAATTTTTGTGGATATAGGATGAACATCATGGCTGCAAGACATTATTTCCTATTTGAAAGATGAAGTCCTTCCTAAAGATAAAAAGCAAGCACAAAAATCTTGAATAAGAGATGCTAGATACACAATGCAATGTGGCATCTTATTCAAAGGAGAATACATATCCCTTTTGCTCAGGTGCATAAGCGAAGACAATGCTTCATATATAATGAAAGAAATCCATGAAGGTGTATGTGGTAACACGCTAGTGGGCACTCCTTAGCACAGAAAGTCTAAAAACAAAGAGAGGAATGTAAAATGCATATTATTTTCCTCCTTAATTTATGTGTTCATATGTTTATTTTGTTTCAAAATGT
>CAIGRH010130172.1:0-10815 GCA_903798295.1 Fraxinus nigra | reverse complement strand
GAAACCATTTAAAAATACACTCTTTACATCCATTTGATAGAGAGTAAAACCTTTATAACAATCATTAAGTGACTTACAAATAAGGAGCACTTATCCTTAAGTGACTTACAATAAGGAGTACTTATCCTTAGGTGACTTACAATAAGGATCACTTATTCTTAGGTGACTTACAACAAGGAGCACCTATCATTAACAACAATCGAATTTTCACAAGGCTCTCAAAACCACCAAAATATAAATGATAATTTTACAATTGAAAGAACTCTCTTGACAAATAATATAATCAAGTCAAGTATTTAGATAGTTAGGATAACACTTCAATAGATAGCAAATAATAAAGTTCAAGTGTTTATGATGAAAACTTTGATAATGAAATAGTTTGTATTTTTGTATCAAAGTTTTCAAACAAATAATCTCTCTTAATGAATAATACAAGTTAAGTATGAAGAGAAATTTACACTTGGATCAAAGTGTTTGTAAAGACAAATTTTATCAAAGATGAAGAATAAATGAAGTTATGAAAAGTTCATTACAAATATAATTCTTGATAAGATGAATTAAATAGATTGAATCAATCAAGAAATTCTTTGTAATAAATGAAATGGAATTTAAACTCAAGTAATCTCAATGATTTTCAATAAATAAGCTCTTAAAAAATCTCTTATAAGTTGGTAGAATTGAATGCAAATATGGATATTTATAGAGCAAAAGGAGACACTCTCGGGTAAGTTCGGTTGACCAATTTGAATATAGCGTTGCAAGATTATCATTGGACTTTCGGTTGGCCAATTTTTTTTTAAAACTATTTCATATTATGAATGAAAATTATTTTTATGTAAGTGATGAATTATGAAAATAATTTGAGCTTTATACACTTGTTAAGAATCGAAGAGTTAATAGATTTACACTCCCATAAACTACTTCTAAGCTTTAATCTTCAAAAGTTCTAGTTCTTATTCATATTCTCTTCGAGTCTCATTTGATTGCTTGTTCTTCAACGGATGACGATTTGACTCTTTGAATGCTTAGGAAGATATATTCATGAAAAACTCAAGAGACAAAACTTGTTAGAAACATTCGTATATTGTTTGTTATAATCAAAATAAGTGGAGATATATTAAATCATAAGTGAACACCCTTTCGTGTCGAGCGAAGGAGAGGCGACAATCTAGCAAAGTAGTTTTTTGTTTTTGAAGCTTGAGTCAAGCCTTGGCAACAGTCTAGCAAAAATTCGTGTCGTTTTTCCTTCTTTTCCCATCTCGAACCCTAGACCTAAAAATCATACTTTTGACAATTTGCACATTACTCCTTGACTTTTCTCAACATATTAAATCTAGTTCTTTTGTACACAGAATAGTCAATTACATAACATTAAATACCTAAAAACAATTCCAAACCATCAATGGTCAAATTTGTCATTTTTTCACTCGTAAGATTCACACACCTCCAAACTTGTTCTTTACTCTTTTTCCAAGGTGTAATTTAAGGCTAAAATTTTACATTACTCATTATCCTCTCTAATTTAGATGGATCTCACTATTTGCAAGTTAACACTTCAATAAATAAAGGTTCTCCAAATTTTTTATTGCTTCAACTTTCAAGACTTAACTTGGCTAACAATTCCTTATCAAAAGTTTGATTCTCTCACACAATTGTTTGAGTCTTAATCAAGACATGTGAGTTTTTTGTTTCATGTACAGGCTTTTTTCATAGATTTTTTTATTATTTGTTTTTGTGCGAACTTCTCTCCCTTAAGCTTTTTAGTGATCTTTTGGTCAATGACTCCCAAGTTAGATAACTCTAGGGCATTATGTTTTAGATATCCTTGCATGCTTAATTACTCGGGTCATAAAGATTATGAAAAAATGTTTCGCAATGGGGTAACTTTTTTCCTATTTTTTCTGTCATGTTTAGTGCAATGTCCCTATTTAAATACTCATTCAAAAAAACGAGTTCTAACTTAAGATTTTCACTTAATTTCATCCAATTGATCTTAGACAATCCACATAAAAATTTACACACATGAAATCCTCATTCATATACATATCTTCCTACGACAGTTAGATCACATCCAAATAACACTAAATTTGGTGTAAGGATGTATAACATAGTGATTTTTTGGGTTTAACATCTAAGTTTGACTATTTCAATCCATCAAGCACATGAATAAATTCATTACTTTACAATGCTTTACTTAATTCTTGTGCACAAATAGTACCAAATTTTACATGGATGAGAATCAATTAATAACTTATTCACAATTCATAAATTAACACATAGTTCCAAATATATTAATCATTACCGACGAGGCTACCTAACCCACACAAACAAGTAAATTAAAAAGAAATTATTTTTGAAAATTTTTAATTTTTTTTGTCTTTTTCTCGTATACAATGAAACAATAATCACACAATCACACAGAGAAAATAAAACTAAAAACTCAATATTTTATCCACCACAAACTAAAAATAGACCTTGTCATCAATGTCTTAAACTGTAAACTCGCAATATAAATGGCATGTAAGAAAGGAAGATGGTACTTCTCGAATTTTGTCTGATTGTGGAGGTAAGCTTTTTGGATCATTTCATTCCATTATTCAGCTTGTTAAGTTTCCTCTAGTTTGATATCTATGTACATTTGAAAGAAGAAAACAAATATAAGGGTCAAGAAACAGTTTAAAAGTTCTTTCAGCCTTGCAAAACATGACACGTGTTTTTTTTCTACTTTTTGAGTCAATTTTTTTCCTCCTGTTATCAACTTAAAATAGATATGATGACTTTTTTATTATAAAAAACATTCCTAAAACTAATGCGACCTATCAAACTACATGTAATACAAATATATAAAGCATAATAAATAACATAGTAAGAAATTGAATTGTCTATCAATAAGCGCTTAATTTAAACTCTTCAGCTAAACTTGTTGAGAAGTTAATTGTAAAGTCCCAGAAAAAAANTTATTATATGTGCCATATAATTTATATTTTGGAAAAGTTGGGGGACTAAGATGATACATTTATTAAATTCAATTTTATTTGGGTCAAATGTTTAAATATTGATAGAGTAATGATAAATATATCAATATTGAGCTCGTCGGATAGCTTGTAATTAATTATGTATAATATGCTCGAAAAAAAGTTAATTCGAATAAGCGAGGCCCAAGTTATTGAAGTTGAAAGTTATTGTCTTAAATTATTAATTAATTAAGTTGAGTTACACGTGTAGCAAGTTTGAAGGTAAGATGTAAAGTGATTTTTATTAGATAAGGATTTTGTATTCAAAAAATGATAAAGATGAGACAACACATGTGCTAAGATGATGGAAAAGATGTCAATTGCTTTTATTTTAATTTGCCTTGAATTTGGGAAATGATAAGGATGTGATTGTTGAATAGAAAAGGAAGCAATTTTGATGTTTTGATTTTGGGAATTAGTAGGATAGCTTGCTATGTGTCTTTTGAACATGAAATGTAGTAATGTTGATTGTATGAATTTCGGGATTGTGACTATTTTTAGGGGGGAAACAAGATATTCTACATATTTTAATCCTATCAAATTCAATTTTGCCTTTTCAATTTTAAATACCTTACAAAAAAACATAATCGTTATCTACCCAAGAAGAAGGAAAAAAAGGAATTGAAAAGAGAAAACATAGATACATATTATTGTGGCAGCAAGCAAAAATTAAAGATTTGGGAACGTGAAGTTCTTGCTTTTTCTTCCAACCAATTTTTTATCAAACAAGGCAGGATTACAAGGTGCAAGTGGTTTATCCTGTTTATTTATTTTTCGTGTTGATAAATATTATGCTAATGAAAGTTACGATATAATATGTTATGTTATGATTTGTAATGGTCATCCGGTACCAAAGATATGATATATTTGAGCTCTTACCAGTTTTTAAAGATATGAATGACAGTATGATATTTTGACACATGATTTAATATTTTTATTCGGGATTACACCATTAATTCGTGTCCTATAGAGTATTCTAATATACTCGTCCATTTTATTTTTCCGTACCTCACAAGTTAGAACGGGTTGTTAGTTTGCTGGCGATGAGGTGTAGTCGTGGTATCAAGATTTATAGAACTCAGTAAAAATAATCCCTTGTAACAATGCATTTTTTTAATTCCAGCAATTTCTTAGTTTTATGGATTTTTATTTACAAATTGAAGACATGTCTTATTGGGTTATAAGTTTAAAACTATATTATGCTTTATTAGTAGAATTAACATTTATTTATTTATCATATAAATACGATATGAATGTTTTTTTAGGATTTATTTGGTTATGAGTTTTTATCAATTAAATCGTGCCCGTTAAACTTCATATACTTAAACTATTAAAGTTAATATTTTTGGTAGCGATTCAAAAATTAAATTTTGGGTCGATATAATTTGGTATCAGAGCTTTAGGTTTAATTTTCTGGAGACTCATATGTATTTTTCATTACTTGACTTTAAAAAAAAATTACGAATAGTCACAATGAACAGTAAAAATATTAAATAAAGGTTAGCCAATTTTGAAGTTTATCGTTTTATTTATTTAAAATATAAATTAGGCATGTGTGTATTTTTTTTTTAGTAACTGGTATTTTATTTTCAATAAAAAAAACTTGATTTTATTTTGTAATAATTAGTCATGGATGATGGTTGATAAATCTTCTAGAATATTTATTCGACTTTGTACATCTGTGTGTGTGTGTGTGTGTGTGTGTTTGTGAATTTATTAAAAATGAATAAAAAAAAGAAAATGACAATATAATATTGAGTTTTTATGTTTAAATGTTACATGTAATAAATACTTATTTATTAATGTTTTTTTTTTTAAATATAATAATAATAGTTTTGCAGAAAAAGATATATGAATTTAAGGATGATATCAATTTAAAGTTCTTAAAAATGTGAAAGATTTTTGGCACTCAACGACCGTCAATCGACCACTCTTCGATGACTCTAAGGTATGTAAAATGGTAAGAAGATGAATTTATTCAAACATTTAATATTATTTACATTTTTTAAATTACCTACTTTTAAATTTTAAGACATGCATATTTTTCTTCGCTAAATTCATAATATGTAGGTATAACATGTTAGATTGAGTACCAGTATATGACGTGTGAATTAATACTAATTTTAGGATGTAGTACCACCTACCCACACGAATTTGATGCGTGATTTGTTGTGAGCGGTACAAAAGTTGAGCAAACAAAATTAAGCGCCTCTACCACAAAATGCACCACTACTGCAAGACGCATCTCTGTTTGTACCTGGAGTCGTTTCAGTGTTTGAGCAGTTTCGTAGGTACAAGCCTCCTGCTTTTGACGGTGGTTCCAACTCATTGGCTATTGAAGAATGGATTAGAGGTCTGGAGCGTATCTTTCGACATATTGCTTGTACGGATGCACAGAAGGTATTATACTCAAAGTTTATGTTTGTTGGAGCTGTCAGTCACATGTGGGAATCTGTCTCACACACTAAGACCAAAGAGTAGTAGCCTAACATGACTTGGGAGCAGTTTAAAGATGAAGTGATGTCGAAGTACTTTCCAAGGCTTTGAGAGACTTCAAAGAGTCCCAGTTTCTACACCTCAGATAGGGAAACTCATTGCTTACTAATTACGAAAGGCAGTTTGAGCAGCTCTCAAGGTATGTCCCACACTTGGTAGATGTAGAAGTTAAGAAGATAAGAAGGTTTGAAAATGGACTACGCCCAAAAATCAACATGATTATTATGTCACACCGTTTCACTTCATATCGAGAAATGTTGGAAAGGGCTCATGTCATTTCATATCAGATGACTACATTTGAGTAGTATGCCCAGCAAGACAATGAGGCATTGGGAAAATGAAAGTGGAACGATTAGAGCAAGGACAAACGTGACTGGCAAAATAAAAGACCAAGCACATGAGTTAGTATCGGTGGGATGAAAGGAAGTATTACATCGTGTCCTAAGTGTAACAAACTTCACATGGGTGAATGTTTATTTGGAAAGAACATATGTTTTCGATGTGGTAAGTTGAGACACATTGCCTTAAATTGTACAAAGCCTTCAAACAAGAAGGATGATGACTAGGACAAGAACAAGAAAGGGAAGACTCGAGTTTTTACACTGAATCGGCATGAGGCGGAACAGGGTCCGAATGTGGTAGCAGGTATTTTATTATTATTCAAAGTATCTATTTATATTCTTAATCTTGCATCCTCCATCGCTAAGTCTACCACTATAATTACGAAAAAAGATATTCTATTATTATATGATGTACATGCTTACGTACTTTTTGATTTGGGGACTACAAATTCTTTTATCTCTATATCCTTTGTTACTAGATCTAACTTTGCACGTGTGAAAATGAATAATAAATTAGAGGTTAGCATCCCTTAAGGAAGAACTCTTTGCACAAATCAGATGACTAAGGCGATAAATTTAGAGATTGACGGAAAGGTACTGCTGGCATACTTATACTTTTTAGAGGTGAAAGACTTTGATATTATTCTAGGCATGTACTGGTTGGGACTCAATCATACAGCCATTTGATGTCACGTGAAAAAAGTATTGTTTCACAAATTGGGAGAGGAATAGTTTCGTTTCTTTGAAGCAAGGTTCAAGTATTTACCTCGCATTGTATCTGCTTTACAAGTTGAGAAAATGATGAGAAATAAGTCATGCCAATGATTATTAGTTAATATCATCAGTTCCAAACATACAGAAACAACCGTTAATGGTATTAACGTTGTGCGAGACTTTGCAGATGTATTCCTAGAAGATCTACCAGGCATTCCACCAGATAGGCAAGTGAAGTTTACTATTGACTTGGTTCCCGACACGACACCAATTTCTAAGGCTCCGTACAGAATGGCACCAAAAGAACTTTAAGAATTTAAGTTACAATTAGAGGAGTTCTAGAAAAGGTTTCATTCGACCGAGTGTATCCCCTTGGGGCGCTCCAGTACTTTTTTTGAAGAAGAAATATGGGAGTATAAGGATGTGCATTGACTATCGAGAGTTGAATCATATAACTATCAAAAATAGATACCCACTTCCAAGAATAGAAGATTTTCAACCAATTAAGAGGTACAACGGTGTTTTCAAAGATCGACTTGAGGTCGGGGTATCATCAGCTAAAGGTTAAGGCAAGCGATATACCGAAAAATGCTTTCAGATTTTGTTACGGACATTATGAATTCACTGTCATGCCCTTTGGTTCGATCAAGTGGGTTTCTTTAGTCACATAGTTACCTCCCAAGAAATCGAGGTAGACCCAGTTAAAGTGGAAGCAGTAATTAATTGGCCTAAACTGACCAATGTAGGTGAACCTCACAGTTTCTTAGGATTGGCTAGATATTATCGGAGATTTATTGAGGATTTTTCAAAAATAGCAGGTTCGATGACTCAGTTGACTAAAAAAGGGTGTGGAGTTTCAGTAGACGAAAAAGTGTGAAAAATGTTTTTTTAGGAACTTAAGCAGAGATTAGTTTTGGCTCCTGTATTGACGATACTTGAAGGTTTGAATGAGTTTGTAATTTATAGCGATGTCTCTAAGTAGGGTTTGGGCTATGTTCTGATGCAACATGGAAAGGTGATTGCTTATGCCTCGAGACAATTGAAGCAATATGAAGCGAATTATCATACGCACGACTTGGAACTTGTAGCAATAGTTCACGCTTAAAAAAATATGGCGTTGTTATCTATATAGAGGGAAGTATGAAATCTATATGGACCATAAAAGTCTCAAATACTTCTTCACATAGAAGGAATTGAATGTGAGACAGAGGAGATGGTTGGAGTTTGTGTAAGATTACGACTCTACAATTCTTTACCATCTAGGTAAGGCTAACGTAGTCACAGATGCCTTAAGTAGGAAGACAGGATCGCAGTTAGCAGTTTTACTCACGGTGCAGGAACACTTGACAAAAGACTTTGAATAACTAAGATTAGAAGTCATCACGCCGCAACTTAAGCTATAGTGAGTATAAAAGTATTTATGATTCAACCTACTCTTTGGGATGGAATCAAGGAAGCACAAGATAAGGATCCATTCCTACAGAAAATTAAGGTTGATGTTGTTCAAACAAGCGTATCAAGTTTGAAGTATCTATAGATAACGCACTGACTTTTAGAGAAATGTTGTGTGTACCTAAAGATGAAATTCTAAGAAACGAGATATTGGTATAAGCTCATTCCACCCCATATGTTGCACATCCTGGCAGTATGAAAATGTATCGAGATCTCCGAGATACATTTGATGGAGAAACATGAAGAAAGGAATTTGTCTGTTCGTAGAGAAATATATTATTTGTCAACAGGTCAAGGCAGAACATCAAAGGTCATCAAAACTACTGAAACCGTTGGGTATTCTAGAATGGAAATGGGAACACATAGAGGTGGACTTTGTAGTGGGTTTTTCGAGATCAGCAAGAGGTCACAATGTTATTTGGGTAGTGGTTGATCGTTTGACAAAGTCTGCCCATTTTCTGCCAATTAAAGTAGATTTTAATATGGAACAATTGGCATAGTTATATATCAGAGAAATAGTCAGATTATATGAAGTTTCAGTCACCATTATTTCAGATAGAGACCTGCGGTTCACATCGAGATTTTGGAAAAGCTTACAAGGAGCCATGGGGACGAAATTGAATTTTAGCACTGCTTTATCATCCACAGACAGATGGACAATCGGAAAGAACCATTCAAACTCTTGAAGATATGTTGAGGGCGTGTGTTTTGAATCTTGATGGTTGTTAGGAAACACATCTACCGTTAGTAGAGTTTGCTTACAACAATAGCTTTCAAGCCACTACAGGCATGGCTATATGAAGCTCTTTATAGTAGAAGTGCAGATCCCATATCCATTGGAATGAGGTTGGAGAGAATAGAATTTTGGGTCCTGAAATTATTAAACGAACAATTGAGGCTGTTGATAAGATTAGAGCAAGAATAAAGACAGCACAAGACCGACAAAATAATTGTGTTGATGGTAGAAGAAAGGATTTGAAGTTTCAGGTGGATGATAAAGTTTTTCTGAAAGTAGCACCAATGAAGGGAATATTGAGATTTGGTAAGGAGAAAGTTAAGACTATGATATATACCTTTTGAAATTCTTGAAAGGATTGGCGTTGTGCCATATCGACTTACCTTACCACTTGAACTTACAGCAGTACATAATGTGTTTCCTATTTTGATACTTAGAAAATATGTTCATTATTCCAATCATGTCATAAGTTACCAAACTTCGGAAGTACAAAAAGACTTGTCATACAAAGAAATCCCGACGATGATTTTGGATAGGAAAGTGCATTAACTCAAAAATAAAGAAGTTCATCTAGTCAAGGTTCAATGGCGAAATCGTGGACTAGACGAGTCAACTTGGGAGAAGGAAGATGAGCTTAAACCCAAGTATCCAGAAATCTTCGATTAACCAAGGTAATTTTCGAGCACGAAAATATTTAAGGATGTGAGATTGTAAAGTCCCAATAATAATAATAATAATAATAATAATAATAATAATAATAATAATAATAATATAGTAGAATTAATTATCCTATGTGCTATATATTTTATATTTTGGAAAAGTTGGGGGACTAAAATGGTACATTTATTAAATCCAATTTTATTTGGATCAAATGTTTAAATATTGATAGAGTAATGATAAATATATCGATATTGGGCTCGTTAGATTGCTCATATATAATTAATTATGTATAATAGGCTCAAGAAAAAGCTAATTCGGGTAAGCAAGACCCAAGTTATTGTCTTAAATTATTAATTAATTAAGTTGAGTTACACGTGTAGCAAGTTTGAACGTAAGATGTAAATTGGTTTTTATTAGACAATGATTTTGTATTAAAAGAAATGATAATGATGAGCCAAAGATGATGGAAAATGTGTCAATTGCTTTTATTTTAATTTGCCTTGAATTTGGGAAATGATAAGAATGTGATTGTTGAATAGAAAAGGAAGCAATTTTGATTTTTTGATTTTGGGAATTAGTAAGATAGCTTGCCATGTCTTTTGAATATGAAATGTTGTAATTTTGATTGTATGAATTTCGGGATTATATTGTGATTTTTTTTTGGAGGGGCGTGGGGTGGGGAATAAGGTATTTTACATATTTTAATTCTATCAAATTCAATTTCCCCTTTTCAGTTTTAAATACCTTACCAAAAAACATAATTGTTATCTACCCAAGAAGAAGAAATTAAAAAAAAAAGAAAAGAAAAGAGAAAACATAGATACGTATTATTGTGGCAATAAGCAAAAATTAAAGATTTGGGAACGTGAAATTCTTACTTTTTCTTCCAACAATTTTTTTTATCAAACGATACAGGATTACGAGGTGCAAGTGGTTTATTCCATTTAATTTATTTTTCATGTTAATAAATATTATGCTAATGAAAGTTACGATATGATATGTTATGCTATGATTTGTAATGGCCATCTGGTACCAATAGTGGTGGCAATGAGCTCAGCTGGCTATATGCATGAGCTCGGCTCGTGCTCATCATGAGCTGAGCAGAAGCTCGACTCGTTACTCCTGGGTCGTGAGCCGAGCCAAGCTTCGTTTCGCGAGCTCGAGTAATTTTTTTTTTTTTTTAACTATACCCTTTCTAAACATTTTAAAATATATATATAAACATTTTTTCTAAATATACATTCTCTAAAACCTTCTTTTTAGATAAACTTTTAAAAAAAAACAAAAAGATAAATCTTCCTCTTTTATCTGGGCTTGGGACTGACTACTTAATTTCGAGTATGCGGAGTTGAAAATTGTATACAAACAATTTGTTACATGTACAATTTTTAAAAAAAATTAT
>CAIGRH010130162.1:0-11567 GCA_903798295.1 Fraxinus nigra | reverse complement strand
AACAGCTAAGGTAAAAATAAAATTTTCTAATGAAATTTTGTTTTTTTTATGTACCAATTCAGTATTTTATATATATATATATATATATATATATATATATATGATTTATTTAATTTCACTTATAATTTAATGTCACTTTAACGCCACCTAAATTGAGGTTGTAACCCTAGTGGAGCTACATAACATTACTCTAATTGTAATCATGCGCGAAGTCTAGCGTACAATAAATGATAGGTGAAATTAAATAAGTTACTTTTCATTTAACCTATCATTTAGAGCCACCTAAATTGAAACTGTAAGTCCAGTAAGGTTACATTACTCTTACAATTATGAATCATAATCAAAATAGAGCATAAACTTTAGGGGTGACGAGGATAGAAGAATTAATCTGCTGCCTGCACACCTATTTTCCTGTTGTTGTACATTCATCCCATCATTAATTAATATTATTTTCCTTTTCCAAATCTCTAATTTAGAATAATTGTGATATTTTGAGAATTTGGGCAGATTTTGAATTATATAAGACGAAATATTTAGCCCCTGTTTCGTCAATTAAAAATTATTTTAATAAAAAAAGGGATAAAATGAATAATTAAAAGGTTGGTGTAAATTATAAATTCTACATAAAATTTATTTATAAAAATAAATCTTAGAAAGCCCTTTTTTTGGGCTCCAGAGATTTTGGGGGAAAATGTATTTTGAAATGATAATTTTTTGGATAATATTTGATTAAAAAGTAAGAATTTTTTCAGATTTACGTGTAATATTATTTTATTAAAAAATATGTGTGTTTGAAAAAATAAAAATACATTAAATTAAAATAGAGGCCAAACGGGGGCGAAAGAACCTTTCTACATATAAGTAAGATGTTACATAATGTCACATAATTTTCTATCATTTGTCAGTATAAAATACGATCAATTTTTTCATCTAATTTTTTTCTTTCGCATCATATTATGTAACGATTTATGTACCANATGTATTTTGAAATGATAATGTTTTGGATAATATTTGATTAAAAAGTAAGAATTTTTTTAGATTTACGTGTAATATTATTTTATTAAAAAATATTCGTGTTTGACAAAATAAAAATACATTAAATTAAAATAGAGGCCAAACGGGGGCAAAAGAACCTTTCAAATATAAGTAAGAGGTTACATAATGTCACATTATTTTTTATCATTTGTCAGTTTAAAAGCTATCAATTTTTATTATGTAACGATTTATGTACCAGTAGCAAAATCCGAGGCAAAATAGGATCAGGGAGACTTATTTCCATAATATTGCGTACTCAATTATTTTCAGTAACTTTGTTCATAATCAATATCAATAAATTAAAAGCTTGAAACACACTGATTGCAAAAGCACCTTATTTCTCTCTCTCAATCTCGCCGCAAAATCCTCTCATTCTCTCTCTAAATCTGCGCATACTCTTGTTGGGTCACTCTGCCTCCTCTTTGAATTGCACAAGAGTAGGGTCTATATATATACTTCCGTGTACGTACACACCGCACGCACAAGAGCGTGAGTATAAGCACGCACTGACACCCAAACCCTGTTTAACGCAATGCTTGGACTCTGCACAGATTGTTAACTGCAGGAGTGAAAGAGATGTTGGGTTTTTTTACGAGAAAAGATGTCAGGAAAATTCTCAAGCGAAAGGATAGTGACGCTGGTGATAGAGGTAAATCATTTTCATCATTTTCGGATTTTTAATCTTTTCCTCCAAATTTCGCCCTTTTTTTAGTTGTTGAAATGTTTATTGCTTTCTAACGATGATTTTTGTTCTTAAATAATGTGTAAAAGGACTTTCTTTCACACCTTCTGCCTTTTTAGTTTCTGGTAATAAAGGAAAATGGATTTTACAAAAAAAGAAGTTCGAGGAAAAAATGACCTTGTCGAGTAATGTAGTAGTGAAAGTGTATTTTGATTTTCATAAAACTGGGATCAAGCTAGAATTTTTACTTGTTGGATACCTGATTAAAGATTATGAATAATATTTTCTGGATTTACGAATTAAGTAATTTCATAAATTTGAAATCAAATGTGTAGTAACAGATGTATAAGTAACTGTGCACTGGGAGGGACCCAAATTTTTTTGAGTCAGGGCACAATCAAGAATACTTTGTTCTTTGATTTTTGAATGACTCATACTTGACCCCCACGACCCCCCGGGTCCGCCAGTGACTGTACGCCTCACAATCAAATAGAAAGCCTCAAGGGCGCCCAGTAGAATGCTGAGGGTGACTAGGATCATTTACTGCCTAAAATTGTTCTTTGTGGGGGAGGTGGGGTTGAGATGGACAGATTTATTAACAGAATGTTCCTAGTATTTAGCCGCAATTAATACGACTTGTTAATGTATTGTTTTGGCAATAGAGTAACAAAGACACATGGTTTCATACAGCTGTAAAATATATGAAAGGATCTTGGCAAATAATCATCTTTATTACAAACCTAAACATATTGATATCAGAAGGTCAACAAGTTCAAGTAATCTAGGAGAAATGGTCAAATACATTTGTTGTTACGTGGGATTACATGGAATTCTACTACAGATGCAAATCTTGTACTTCACCTTGTTGTTGAAAGACTGTTGTAATTGTCAAGCTATTTACCATGAATTTTCTATCTAAAAGGCCGTTGCAAAAGTACGTCTGGATTTAGTTATCACTGTAAAACATTTGCACATAATTTCTAAATCTTAAACTTGACCTTTAGACTGTCTTGCAATTGTTATATGCATTAGTAATTCATTTCAACTGTCTTTTGTTGATACTTTGTCTTTGAGGAATCTTTGTAATTTTTTGCCAAATTAGAATAACTAACTTGATTCTCTGGGATTGTCAAGAAACATTCTTTTGGATTATCTTTGGAGGATTTTGTGCCCATGTTCTACAATGTTATTGATGAATCCTATTCTTCTTTTAGGTAGAGCACTGGAGGAATTGCGTGCTTCCGTGTTTAGCAAATTACGATCATTCAGTGGTGCAAAGTGTCAACAGCAATCCTTGTTGGGGCCCTCTATTGCTCTCACTTTCAATTTTTTCGTTTCTGTTGGTATTATTTTGATGAACAAATTGGTAATCCACATACTTTTTCCTCCTACATGTGCGTGCTGCTACAACATGATATAGATTCTAACCTTTACTTCCTTTTCAGGTACTTGTGAATGTTGGATTTAATTATCCTATTTTCTTAACTTTTATTCACTATATATTTAGTTGGTTGATAATGGCCCTGCTAAAATCTCTGTCAATCCTTTCTCTATCTTCTCCATCAAAGACAACCAAATATTCTTCATTGCTGTCCCTCGGTATAGTCATGTCTCTCTCCACTGGCCTTGCAAATGTTAGCTTGAAATATAATAGGTAAGAGATTATTACCTACTACTTTTGATTTTCCATCTCTTACTTTTACTTTGTTTCTAATTAATAAAATCAATATTTTTTTCAGTGTTGGGTTTTATCAGATGGCTAAGATTGCAGTAACACCTGCAATTGTTTTAGCTGAATTCATTCTATTTCAGAAAAGAATTTCGGTGCAGAAGGTAATTTATCTGGTACTGTGTGCATAGCTTATGCAACCAGAAATTAGATTATTTCACACCTATGACTTAGCCATGGTCAGTAGCATGCAAATGGTTAGTACATTGCATGCTACTGACTTATGATACACCGACACGGACCCGTGTGTTTGACACGATGTGTCGGATGCATCGATACGTGATTTTTCAAAAAAGTACGACACGCTACGCTGTCGACACGTTGATTAAATTCTTTAAAATTCTTCATTTATCTAGTATAAATTTAGTTTTATACTTGTCATTAATTTTTTTTTGGTTGAAATCTTTTAAATGAGTAACTATTTGTTATTAACTAATAACTTCGAGTTAAAAATATATAATATTTTTAATAAAAAAGAAAAATGTTTATGATAGAGTGTCGGTATCGATACGTGTCGAACACGGATACGCTACTTCAGATGAAGTGTCCGTGCTACTGAGCTACTGACTTATGGCAACTTCTTTTCTTAGATTTATGAGGCTTTTTTAACTTGATTTTATTATACTGGCTTTGTTCATCTCTGTATAGTCGTGTGATAGGTTATCATTATGAGTCTTTGGATACTACACACGTGAGGTTCTAATTTGCTCTATATTTCTCTTGTTACACGTTTATTTCTTACCATGTTGCTTTTAGGTGCTTGCACTTGCTGTAGTATCAATTGGTGTTGCTGTTGCTACGGTAACCGACCTTCAGTTTCATTTTTTCGGTGCTTGCATAGCAGTAGCATGGATAATACCGAGTGCAGTTAATAAAATACTATGGTCCAATCTTCAACAAAAAGAAAACTGGACAGCCCTAGCGTAAGTCACATTCTTCTGTGGGATTTTCGCTTTGCTGCATTCTGCTATTGGTCAAAAAGTAGCTGTAGAGTTAGAAATTTACACGTCTTTATCTTGTTAACAGGTTAATGTGGAAGACCACACCTATTACTTTATTCTTCCTTGTGATGTTAATGCCATCACTTGATCCTCCCGGTGTCCTGTCTTTTAATTGGAACCTCTATAACTCTCTAATTATTGGCGGTTCGGCTATTCTTGGTTTCTTGCTTCAATGGTCAGGTGCCCTAGCACTTGGGTATGTATCTTCTGCTTATATTTTTCATTTTACTTCTTTTCCTTCACTAGCAATTTCTCTGAAGTTTTTCTTTCGGAATCTTGATTTTAACTTTGACAACATCAAATGCTTTACTTCTTTAAAGTTATGTACAATGTAGCTTGTTATGCCATAAAATAGCTTAGGTCTAGTGTGCTTGGTGCTAGTGAGGTCTGTCCATGAGTTGCAGAAATACTAGGAAGGAATGGACAATTTGTATGGTGGAAATACTTGGATTGACAAGAAGCTTTCGTACTTGAGCCTCTCACAGAGCATTCATTGATTTGAGAAACAGTGTTAATAAATTTCATGAAGTATAATCGTTCCACTTTCAAACAAAATAATTATATATACAATAAAAAGTTCCATATGGAAAAAATTTAAACAGTTTGCATTGAGTTATGTTGATTTACCTTTTTTGCTTAAATGGCATGTTTGAATGTATTGAAAAACTAAAACTTTGAATTCCCCATCTTTGGAGTATGGACCTTCTGCACACAATAATTTGAACCTTAACCTTAACTGATGTCACCTAACAATATTGTAAGCTTATAGAAGGGGGCATAAAATGAGCTAGTTGGAGCAGAGATCTAGTTTATGTGCAATAAAAATCAAACATGATGAAGAGGGGTTTGTCTATTCCTTCAGTTGTGCTTGAGTGTGTTTTCTGGAGAAGTTAGATCTGATGCTGAGCAGGTTAGTTGATTTCCAGAATATACTCACACACATCTATAGCATAGCATGCAGAGGCAAAAGATTTCACGAGCTTTATAATGTCTTAAAAGTTAGGTTCATTACAATGGTTGAGCCAATCTCGAACAAGCCACTTGGTATGGACCTCACCATGCTAATTACTAAATTTGAACAAGTCAGGGTTGAGTCGATATTTGGCAACGAGGGTATATAATCTGCGTTTATGTTCATGTTTGGAACAAGAATAACCAAACTTGAAGAACACAAGGAAAAACTCTCTCTCTCTCTAAAAACTCAGGACCATCTTTTAAATTGATTGCACGTGTCTCCTAGTTAAGCACTAAATTGATTGGTACTCCTTCACACAGGGAAACCTCTGCAACCACCCATGTTGTTCTTGGACAGTTCAAAACTTGTGTCATTCTTCTTGGGGGCTTTCTTCTCTTCAGTTCAAATCCCGGAACAACTAGCATTCTTGGAGCAGCCACAGCTCTTGTTGGTATGTCATTCTACACATACCTCAACTTGCATTCACAGCACCAGTTGGCCAAAATTTCTTCACGACAATCTCCATTCTCAATATCAAAGTCGAAGCTTGGCAAAGAAAATGGTGAGAGCCATGATGGAGGTGGTGGAGACGAGTGTGTCTAGTAGATTGGTGGCATGTTTGATAATGTGGATCGTCTATTGTATTGTTTAGTCCAGTCTATTACAGAAAATACATGATTTGATTTGTTTGAATATTTTAGGAGAGGCTTGTATATGTAATTTATAAATTTTTAGTTGCTTCAAGAGTTCACAGAAAAATGCACACTGCCACACTTTGTTGGGTCATACATATTTTATTGCTTAAAAACTTCAATGTGAAATTCATCCATCTGTTACATTTCCTACCCAAACGTTTGACTTGGGGCCAACGGGCTTGACAGGGTGATCATTTTAGACCTTAAAATAAAAGGGAAAAATTCACAACTCAAGTACTATGGGCCACTTCAACTTTCAGGTTTTAAGTTTCAAAATTCAAGGGACAAATAAATAATTAAATATATTAATGTCACAATTATATAATTAATAGTGATAAATACGAATTTATAGGTCACAATTTATTTTATTGGACACAAATTAAAAAATTTATAGGTCACAATTTAAAAAATTAGTTATTTCTCCATCACAAATTATCGAATTTTTAGGTCACAATTAAATAGTTGCTCACAAGTCACAAATCAGCCAACCCATCTCGCTCCACTAGATCCAAACATCGTCGTTGCATCCCAAAAACCATATTCAAAATACTACGTTGGCATCACCACTGCCGCGACGGCCAAATCAAAAAACTACCCACAAAACCCCCATCAACAAACCACCACCACCACTACTACCACCACCACCACCACAACCACAACCACAACACCAATGCTAGCACCACCACCATCTAACAATCATCATCATCACAACTACTACATTATCACTACTTGCACCACCAGCACCAACCAACCAACAACCGCTTAGAACTTCGGGTTGGAAGGGAAAGAAACCACTCCAAAAAACCACCCCCAAAAATCACCTCAAAACCATGGTCGTTGTCCTTCGCAGCAGCAATCAACACAAACCACATATCGCCCGACGTCGCCCGTCCACATATCACGTCGTCGCTGCGTGTCGCTGAACGACATCATCATCATTGAAGCCTCTCGTTGCTGTGCAGCAACATCATCCCTGAAGTCGTTGTTGCGCATCAACGTTGAGAGCGAGTTGGTTGGAAAGTTATCACGCCGCTCACCGACGCCATGTCGGCTATGCTCCAATGATGTGTTTGATACAAAGGAAGAGAGAAAAGATTGGGGAATCTCGGTTTATGGTTTCGGGTGAAATTGGATTGGGTAGGGGTGTGGTGGGTAAATTTTATAATACATGATCTTTGATTGTTTGATGAATATTATTGAGGAAATAATGATATGATGAGAAATATGTTGTTAAAAAGTAAGGAAAAGTTATTGACATGATGAAAAATATTATTTGATTGAAGAATATGTGGTTGAAAATGAGTTTTGAAAAAATGTGTATTAAACATGAGCAACTTCATACTTAATTTACGAAGTGTAATCTTTAAATATCCGTTGCTGTGTAAATTCCGCTAAAATAAATTGTCTTTGACATAACAGAATGCCATTGAGTTTAATAAATTAGTCACAAGGACCAACTTATGGGTCTTCTTGTAAATTCTCGAGTTCGACCTTACCATTTTAAGAGACAAATTACCATAGGTCTCCTCGACTCGACTGTTGAATGAATGAGACAATATAATATACATAAAGTGTGACACATTGCTATCAAACATTTTGCTTCAAACTATCTGACAAAATTTCATATATTTACGCTACTTTCTTCACAATGATATGCAACCAAAAATAGATGTCATGTTCTGGCCCCAAAAAAGGAACACATAACAGGCAGCCATCAATTGAAGGATTGCTTTCACATTGGCGTTCAACCTTTAAACTCAAAAATATCGAACAAAAAATTATATATGAAAAGAATTGGAATTGAACGAGGGTACTGATGGAAACGAGGGCGAGTATACAAGAAGAAAAGTAAGATGCAACGTGATACAGAAACTATACTTCAACTAAATGGTTACCAGATGAAATCAAAATCAACTTTATAATTTCAGCTGTCTAAAATTTGAACTATTACTAGCTCAAAGATCTTCCTCTTCTGTTGTAGCGATACCTAGAAGTTTCACCAGTTCCCCATTTTCATACGCTTCGACAGTATCTGCAACCAGTAACTCACTAGTTACAAAAGAAATGTATGATTAGACAATTTATTATACAAGTTGCACATGAGATATAAGATACCATCAGAGCCCCCCAAGTGCTTTCCATTAATGAAAACCTGCGGTACAGTACGCGTACCAACAATCTCACTCAAGGCATCTTGAATGTTCCCACCGTCATCTGCACTGCATATATAAACATACAGGCTTAGAGACCTATGATAGAGAGAGCAACTATCCTACACTAGTAAATTCTCGAGTTGCAGTATATTAGAAAGTTTGAAACTGTATAACATCCCCAAAGTTTCAGCATCGTCTCAACACCCCATTGGGGTAATTTTTTTATGACTCCCCACCCACCCACCGCCCTCGAATTAGTGTTTTATTTTCTTAATTTACTGAAGAGCCCTGGTCCAAATTCTGCTTTCATCTACTTAGAAAGAACAAGTATGTGGAACCTGGTTAACCTACATATATTTCAATGTGAAAGTGTGTCCTTGCTTCATAATAGAATGCGGTCAGCAAGTCAACAATTTAAATAGGAAAAGGTATGTAATAATACAATCAACATCAGACAGGCATGGAACCAACCAATCTGATAAGGGATTCATTCAAATGTCATTTTCTTCATCTTCCTAACTCGCATAATTGTTGATTCATCGAAATTATTGCCACTCCTTACAGTTCAGTTGCCCCCACTCCACGTTGTCTAAGTACTAATATATTAGGAAAATCAAGAGAATATGAGAAATAATTGGACAAGCCTCTCTCCTTAAGTTCAAAAACATGTGGCACTTGCTTCCAGGGGCGGAGCCCAATAAGGCCCAGGGTGAGCATAGGCCCACCCTGAACTTCTGGGCTTAAGGTATGGGCCGTCTGGTTATAAACCTTGATTCGCCTCTTCTCATGACAATTATGTCTCTCTCGCCCAGTCGCCTGAGTTGCTCACCCCTATCTCTGTTCACCTCTGCCGGCTGTCGTGACTTCCCTGTCGTCTGTCTCTCCACTGCCTAACTGCCTCTATTCTCCAGTTCTCCTCCACTCCAGGCGCTATTGAATGTTGTCCTCGACAGTCGACTCGACGTGTTGCCATCGTGCCAAATAATTCAGCTTCGCCGGCGACTTCTGTAAATTTATCATGCGCAAGCATTATCTCCAATCATGTTTTAGCATCTTGCTGCTCGAGCAATGGATTGAGCGAGGTGGATAAAGAGAGTTTCAAATTCTTAGATCTGAAGGTATTCTGAAAGAATTTAATTCGATCTTAAAGCGCTTCTATTCCACGGAAATTACAGAAAATTGATTGATTTTTTGTCTTGGCTGCTTTGATTGTTATGTTTTGAGGTTTGAATTTGTTTTCTAATATAGGATGAGAATGAAGTGAGTGTAGAGGAGGTTGCAACATCAACTTGTGATTTGGTGGATTGCATTAAGAGGTAAATATTAATTTTTCGATATAAATGTGATTCTTCTCTTCACGCCTCTTCAATTCGGTGGATTGCTTGAGAAGTTCTTTAGGACTTGCTTGAGACATTTGGGTATTGACGTATTGTTGAACTTGAGTTGAAATTGTTGTGTACAGTGTACTCTGTAGTCGGATTGTAGAACTTGAATTGAAATTCTTTGGGTATTTGCTGAATTGACATTGTTGAAATTTGGGTATTCATGTTGGAGAACAAGTGTAATTTAGAAATTATGTTATTTTTAGTATTGTCGTANATCGTATTGATGATTCTTTCCCCTAGACGTGTTCAGATACATTGATTAAAGTTGAAAGCAATAACCTATTGAAATGGTCGAAGACATCTGGTTGCTCTATATAATGCTTTTGAAATTTTTGAATTTTGATCAACTGATATTCTAACATTTTGTTGACATATATTTGTAGATATAATTAAGATATATAATGTGAAATCGACATGATCTGGTTTAGTAAAAAACATGTTAGATTCAGGTGCTTTCTTATTTTCTTCTTTGTAGTATTATTGTTTTATATTTTTATTATCATTCCATCCATGACAAAAACTCGACGTTCAACATCGATGAATTGTGCTCACCCTGAATTACTTTCATGGCTCTGCCCCAGCTTGCTTCAGCTCTTTAAAGACAACATTTGTCCGTCTACAGTAATAAATTAAGTTTATAAAAGGAAAATTGTCAACAAATGAATATTAAGAAATGGAACCACTACGAATGAATCTTTAAAGACAGCCTTTGTGCATTTTAAGCTTTTCGAGAATTCTGAGAAGTTCATCAAAAATTCAAAAGTTGAAGTCAGATCAGCTTAAGAAATGGAACTACTACGAATGATCGAGTTGCTTGAAAACAGCTTATACAAGCTAAGTTTAGCCCCCAATTTCGGAGCTTCCCCCAAAAGTTATTGGCATTTCTTGGATAACTTTGGTTCACTGTATGAAATTTGACCAATGACATGACAGTTTGCAAATAAGCAGAACAAGTTTTTGTACATTACGACTTTGATATAAATGCCAAATTTAAATGAAGTGCATAGAGTTAGCTTAAGCAAGTTGGTGCATTCGACTCGTCTCTTTCCAGTCAGTACATTTGGTGTACATGAACAGAAGTAACCTTGTCAACTTCTGTAAGTTAGTTAAATCCAAAGGTCATTTTGTCATGTGCACGCGCACGTTAGCCAGCTGGTTTTCTCAATGGAATTGACACATTTGAGATGAGAAGAATAAAGGACCTCTTTATCCTGAAATCATTTTCAAAGACAGGCCACTGTGAAATAACATTTACAATTTCAAATCCAATACAAGAATTCCCATGAAATCCTTGCCAGCATCATCCCATTAGTGACACATTTACATCCCCATGTTCTTAAAGGGTGTTTGGTAGAGATTAAAATCAGATTAAAATTGAAAATATAGTCGTTATTGTTGACTTTTATTAGACGGATAGGACCCAATAACGGCCATATTTTCAATTTTAATTGGATTTTAAGCTGTACCAAACAGGCTCTTAGTTTTGAATATATTAGTGCATTAAACTACGTAGATTTCAATCTTTTACATCATTTCACTGAAAACGGTTCAAATGCTACACTACTGAGATTGAAACATTTGATAAAAATCAATTCATATTCAAATTTCGAATTCCAAGTTCCAAATTTTCTGGTTTCTATTCTAACGGCGGCCTGCTTGGGAGTTTCTTTTTCACCAGATTTGACATATTTTGGGTAGCACCGTTTATGAAGGGTTGGTAAAACTGGTGCTTGCTAGTTTTTTTGGACACCTATTTGGATGGTTTAAAAACCACCCAAAAATTGGTGTAGTGTAATTTTGATTGGTTCTCTCAATCCACTGAACCGGTTGGTTTTGGTTGTTTCTCATATTCTTTTCTAATTTTACCCTTTTCATAAAATAATTATTTCCAACCAACTTATTTTCTTCAAAACTAATTTATAAATAAAAATA